>APFE030937220.1:0-13070 GCA_000404065.3 Pinus taeda | reverse complement strand
CCCCCGAAGCTAAAAACAGATGTAAATTTGCCTTGTAAAAGTATATTAATTTCTAGTCAATTTGGGCCGTTCATTAGGCGGATGATCTGACGGTAGAACTTATGTTTAGTTTAGGGTTTTTTGCCCTAGAAGGCAACCCATCTCTTTGTATGAGGGTATTGTATTTGAGGCTGTGAGATAGATGTGTATTCGGTGTGAGCGAGAAACAGAGAGGTGAGACTGTGAGAGAAGACAGAGGATATTACAACGGATTTGGTGTAGGTTGTGTCTCTTCATTTTGCTGGATAATAGAAAGGAAGGACTGGCTGTTCGAGGTGGACGTAGCCCAAACTGGGTGAACCACATATATCTATGTCTCTCTTGTTTTCTGCGTTTTCTGTGTTTATATTTCTGCAATATTTTATGTGTTCCATTGCTCCGTAATATATATAATATTCTAACATGGGGCTTAGCCCCAACCCCAACCTCTGTTGTGAAATGCACTAAAACTTAAATATAAGCTAAAACATTATGATGTTAAGAAACATGTTTTGGCACATTCATTGTGGCCTTTGGTCGCTTCACAGAGGTTGTAGGTTTGACTCTGGTGGGGTTCTTTGACCCATTAATAATTTTTTTGACCTCTAATACGAGGTCACGTGGCAACCTCCAATTGGCCCACATGGATCTCCCACATTAGTCCACCCAAACACAATCGGTAGCCCAATATATTAAAATATCAGGAGCATACGTTATCAGTTTTGACTGAAATGAGTTGTGTGGATTTAGATTGCTGAGATCTATGCAATCCTCCAATGTATTTTTCTTGAGAGGAAAAATCTATACCCAAAATCAAAGCTCTTTTTCTAAATTCGTGAGTATAAATTTGCACATTTTTCCCTTTATCTTGTCTAAAGTTTTGCCAATCCATAATATATTTTTGCATGTATGCTAATGGATAAAACTTCCTTCTTATTGCAACAAAAAAATCATTCCAAGATGATAAGACCTTAACATGTTTCATCATGTCCTCTTGAGTTTTGGATTCCCACCAAATAAGTGTTTCACCTTCCAATCTAAAAGAAGCAAGTTGAATTTCGGTCTCATCATCCTTGATTCATTGTATCCTGCAATATAGTTCAAGCTGACGAACCCAATTATCTAATTTCTCATCATCTACCTCTCCATCATACATAGGCAATTCAAACTTGATATCAAGCTTAACCAAAGGAATTTTACCATGACCTTTTGGAGAATTTGGAGGTGTTTATGAAAGGGTAGAAGAAGTAGAAGATGAAGATAAAGATGAGGATGAGGATGATGGAGGTGAAGGTGATGGTTTTTCACCATTCCCTCCATTCTCCTTTGGAGTCTTATCTCATTTTCCTTAATCTCCTTTTGGATGTTTTGAGCTCTCTCCATACAACCTTGAATTCCTCTCTTCATAAAGAACATTAACGATTCTAGACATCTCAAAGAATTATTTTCTAAAATTTCTTTCATCTTTAGACATCCCTTCAAGACCTTCTTCATGAAATGCCATGACTATTGAAGCTTGAGGTGTGTTTTTTCTCCTTGAAATAATTTGAGATCTTGGCTCCACAAGTTCTCCTTCTCCTATTTTAAGCTTCAACCTTGTAATCGTCAAAAAAACACTTGCAAACAAAACCAAACATTGATAATAACCTGATGCTCTGATACCAAAATGATTTGTAATTGAAAATTGAAGGTGATATACAAATTTCAAGTGAAATTTTATGTGTTTTGGGTAAAGGATCAAGTTACTAAACACATAAACAAGTGATCTTTAAACACAATTAACATCCAAACAAAGACAATAAACCATTTTAGAAATACATAACAACAAAACATGATAAAGGAGTTCACCCCTCTCTTGGGCTACATCTCATGGTCTAGCTTCCAATCCAGGGCCTCTTTCATTATGCTCAAAAATATTTATTTACATTATTTTTTAATGCTTAGAATGCAAAACAAATGTCTCCAATGGATCCAGAACTATCCAAAACCCCTATCTAGGTTCTTTTTGCACTCAAAAATGTCAAAAAATGATTGATCTATGCTCAAGAATAATTTTCATGCTAACTATGCTACAATTCACACCCACTTGCAAAGTATCCTACAATATCTGCCTTTTTTGGCCACGTGGGGTGACAAATTTAACCCACGCTGGCAAGATTCATGTCGGTTTGGGTGCAAATTGTTGCTAGACTTAATTTCCCAGTGACAACCCCCATTCTGAAAATTGTGGTTGCATAGGGGCCATGTGCCCGAGGGCTGGGGCTAACCACCCACCCTCGTCGGTCGGGGCCCCAATGGAAAAACACGTGGTTACATTTATGCCCATAGAATCGACACATGGCACTAATTTTCTATGTTGAGGCGATAACTCCAGCGCGCTTCCTTTCTGTTGGAACCTAGTCTCATACATGGTCATGTGACCCCAAGTTGGCCCCCAAGGGAGAGCCCCTTTACCATTCTTCACCTGCAATTACATAAGGCTTGTATATGACTCGGCATTGGTCCCGTAGGGGTTGGCGCCCATTCACTCCACCATAGTTCTGTGATGGCACTTGGTGTTGTCGTCGGGCTGTGACCATGCGGTTGGGCCTAAGCGCTAGCCCTTGGTCCTGCCCCTTGGTTTCGAGGGCATGAGGACCAGGGTTGGGCTTAGCCCTGACCCCAACCTCCATTGTGAAATGTGATAAAACTTAAATATAAGACAACATATTATGATGTTAAGAAACATGTTGTGGCGCATTGGTTGAGGCAGGTGGTTGCTTGGCAAAGGTCGTGAGTTTGTCTCCTGCGGGGTGCTTTGTCCCCTTAACAAAATTTTGACCTGTCACCAAAGGCCATGTGGCAGCCTCCAATTGGCCCATGTGGCTCTCCCACATTAGTCCACTTAAACATAGTCAACAACCCAATATATTAAAAAAATTAACCCACACATTAAAATAAATTCTGAGCTAATCAATTTGGGACAAATGGCAAAAACCCATTTGCCAATAAAAAATGAATTTCTGGACAAATCAAGAGTAGCCAAGTGGTAGCCTACCACTAGCCTAAAATGTGTCAGTCACCTATCAATTCTACAAATTTTTCCCTGTTTGGGATTTTGATTATAACACGATATCGAGAGAATACAATATTGGTTTTGAGTGAAACGAGTTGCATTGGATGCAGATCATTGAGACCTATTCAATCGTATAAGTTTCAAAATTTGTCACACACTTTCAATTTTTAGCATTAAATTAATCCCCTCGATCATGAAGCATGCAAGGAATCTAGTGAATCTGACAATTTCATGACTTTTTGTTTCACAAGTTTGAAGAGGAAAACCTTAGTGATGTGGAACCCTTGAAAATTGGTCCAACTGTAGAGGAACAACAAACTTGGGGATGAGTTCATTTATGAGTGCCTACATAGATTCATCATAGTAGATTATATGTTGATATAGATAGAAATGGTAAGGTCATCGGATGGAAGTGGAACTTGTTCTTTTACAAAGAAGAACAATGAAAATCCCCTTCCCCCCTTTAGATTTTAAAACTTATAATTACAAAATAAGAAGCATCTCACCCTAGTTAAGAAGCAATGGATCCCTTTTAATTAGGAGCTTGATGAATCATTAATGTCTTAGTTCATTTAAAATCTACACAAGATTTAAAAAAAGGGAAATAATGGAATGGACCAAGCCAACTTATGAGAATTATGACCAAGGTATTTTTATAGTGGAGAATTAAATTTCTCAAAATCATTAGCTAAGTGTTAACACAATCTTCTTAGCATATAAGTTATTGACTTTAGAAAGTTTGGAGGATACCAAGAAGGTAGCTTTTGTTGAAGAATATAACTAGCTTTGGTCTTCATAATTGTACTTTTCAAAAAGAAATTTATTACTAAATAAAATGACTTATTAAAGCATCGTTTCATGCTTGGTTCAATGTTTTCTAGGTCAAAGCCCCCATTGAAGGCTTCTATGTTTTATCTTGAGTCATTAGAGTCATTGCTATTTTTATTAGACCCTTCTTGGGTTTTTGTATCATGTAATTTTTTTTTTGAGTCAAAATGGTAATTTGTCACCTCCACTCCAAGTCATCCATAACCTCGTCAAGTCGTCCTGGGTTAGGGAGATTCAACCTTGCAAGAATCTTATATATTGAGCAACTTGACTTAATTTGGAGAGCATTCACTCAACAAATTCGATCTTCAAGGAAGAGAAGTAGAAAAACAGAGAAGTAGCTAGAGAAGGACTAAGTTTTCTGGGAAGACCTAAATAAAAACAACTGGGCTATATATCTCTCACATGTGCAAATTTCTAGGCAATTGTTGGGGTTGAAAATATGTGTTTACTACAAGCTTGAAATTTTGTTGGGGTCAAAGTTCTGCTACTGGGGGGCTAAAATTATTAACCGAAGTTTTCGCTAGGGAGTTGTCACTTGGAGTATTTTGTGAAGATCATACGTTGCAGGGAAGGGATGACTTGGTGGTTGGAAGAGGTATTGGATAGGTTGAATATGTCTGGAAGTGTCTCATATTGAATTGAATCTACTGAAGGAAGAGTTCTTGATAGGGTTTTCCCTTATAAAGGTTTTTCCCTAGTTGTGTGCCTACATCTTGTGTCTCTTGTTCTTATGATATCCATACACTTTTAATTTTGTAATTTCTTGATGAAACATAAACTAATTAATAATTAAAAGAGGCCGACATAATTCACAAGTAAAGAAAGAGGAATCAAACCCTAAATCCTACTAGTATTGATTTCTCAACTTGTTATAAGAGCTAATGCAAAAGAAGGTTGAAGAAAACTTTATTGGCAATTACTTGAAGAAAGGAAAATAAATTTTGGAAGAAAACATTACTCCGTTTATAGCAAGTTACTTTAATATGGGAACCCATATTATTAGAATTGCATGAAGTTGGATTGGAAGGATCATCTACAATCTATTTAGGAGAGTCAAGAGTGAAGGATTCTTGGTTGCACTTACAGGTACTCTTGATGTTGACAACACATGGATCATTGATAGTGGAGCATTAATACATATGATGGGAGAAAGTGGACAACTTCATACTCTATAAATGGAGCCATCATCTCATCCAATTGATCTAGAAGAAAACAACAATTATGTAGTCAAAGGCCTTGGATTTACACCACTGAAGTTGGAAAGTGGAGCAAAGCTACACCTCAACAACATACTTTATGTCCCAGGTTTGAAAAATAATTTACTTTCCATTTCTTGTTTAGAAGATAAATGGTTTCCTTTGTAGATAGTAAATATTTGTTTTGGGGAAAGGATTCAATTATTGAAAAGTAAAATATTATTGAAGTTCGTGAAGGAAGACTATATAGATTTATAACACCATCTCCTAAAGCCCTCATTCACATGGAGATCAATCCTATTGAATTTTGGCATATAAGATATGGGAATATTCATTACAAGATAATACCCTCACTTGGTTAAGTGGTAAAGGGCATCCCAAACATCAAGGAATATCATGAAGGAGTATGCAACGGATGTTCTTTAGGAGGGAATACAAGGAAACCTTTTACAAACAATAATACAAGGAGATTTAAGATCTCATTCATTCTAATGTGTGTGGGCCAATGTACAACAAATATATTGGAGGCCATATTTATTATGTGACCTTCATTGATGATTACTTTAGAAAGACATGGATCTACCTGGAAATTTCAAGGAATCTAGATCTGAAGTGGATACCCTGACCGAAAGAAAGATAAAAACTTTGAGATATGACAATGGAAGGGAATACATTTCAATAAGAATTGATTGCATATTTTAAATAAGTAGGTATTAGGATTAGTCTCAATGTTCCCTATATCCCTGAGCAAAATGGAATTGCAAAAAGGAAGAATAGAACCATTTAAGAATACATAAGGACCAGATTAGGAGGTAGCCTCCACCATTTTACCAAACGATAAGTATATCATTCATTGTTTCCTTTGTTATGCTTGGTTTCCCTGTCATATCAAGATTTGTTTGTATTATATGCTAATAACCTTCTCTTTGTATTTTCCTTAATAGGAAATCTTACAAAATACACAAAGGTTATCGAAGGGACTTCAAAGGATAGACTTGAAGCATGGAAGAAGTTATGTTGCAAAGGAAATATTTTAAGAATTGATGTCATAAAAGTAGGAAAGATTACATAATACACAAAGGTTATGGAATATAATTCAAAGGATAGACTTGAAGCATGGAATAATTTTTGTTGCAAAGGACATCATTTAAGAATTGATGTCCTACAAGGTTTGTTAAAGAACAACTCAAGGTATTTAATAGACTACAAATTTGGTAACAAGATTCTCTTCATAGAAAAGGTATGTTCATTCTCTTTTGAAATTTTATTTACATTTATAACATTTTTATGTCTAGAGTTTTGAATCGTAAACATTCTTGTTAGGGTGATTAATCATTAGATTGAATCTACCCTCATTTTATTATCATTTGATCATTATTGTGGAACTTGAACTCTTAGGGTTCATTGTAAAACCATAACCTAAGGGTATATTGATCCTAATATTGAAACCCTTGTCTACATAAGGGTTGTTTATAAAGTCTAGAGCATATAGTTCAATCCTATTATTTTAAAATTTTAGGGTTTTTATAATGTCTTGGTAAAAACCCTAGTCCTTTAGGGTTTTATATTAATGTCTAAGTTACATAATGAAACCCTAGATTTTTAGGGTTTGGTGATTTAGGTTTCGTGAACAAAACCTTTATAGTAAGATCCTAGAAATGAAAACCTAGGTATATATTCGAAACCCTGGTATGAATAAAAAATGTTGTATATCTAACTTTTATGTATTGATGTTTGTATCCTAGGTTTACCTAGTTCACATGAATGCTGATATGATATGCTAGTGCATGAAATCCTAGATATGTATATGTGAGTATGGTAACCTAATTGTTGATACTCATGTTTTAGTTTGTAAAATATAGAGTCTATAAAACTCTAGTAGAGATTGATATTATAGGATATGATTATGTTGTTTTTAATTTTCGATATGATTTAGTTTTGATGATAAAATCTAGGGTTTGCAATTAACCCTACACTCAATGTTTGAGATACATAGCCTTAGATATCAATAATTGAATCAAATAAAAATAATAATATACATATAAGTTTTCAATGCTATGCCTTTACGTGTTATACTTCTACTAGGGTTTATGGCAAAACCCTAGCAAGAAGTTGAATTTTAGTATGTAAAAGATGTGTCTCTTATCAATTATGAACCTAAATGGGTTTAGGTATTTGGTGTCTAAAGTAAAATTGATTCCATTATACTAATATGACTTTGATATAGTTAACTTCATGTTTTTGTTTATTTGTATTTGGTTGTACTTGTTGTTAAATGTGTTGAGGCAAACAATCTTCAAGATGTTGACGATGTTTGTAATAATGAGCACGATTAAAGGAAGATATAAGAATGATGATGATCAAGATGACCTTGATGCCATAAGAAAGATGAATCCTTGATAGAATGAAGTTCCTCTGATGTTATGAAGTTGTTAATCTCCCTAAGTTGACAGGGATCCTAGATAGAATAAAGAGTACATCTCCCCAGTTGGGATGGGGGGCATATTATGATAGTCATGATGGATACCTTGAAGAAGATACTGGAGAATGAATAAAAGGAATACAAAATAGATTTGCAATGTATTTAGGATGTATTTGATGTTGCTGAAGAAGTGACAGAATAAGAAAAGCTTCTGACAATTTGTATATGAATAAGTGGCATTAGGATGATTGAGGAACTCGAAGGTTTGTGTTTACTTGTATGTAGATTTGAAAGTTTATTGGTGATTAGGTTTGTTTTTGTACATTTAAAGCTCTCCACAAGAAGGTTGAATACTTTGGAAGCATGCTTGGACAAATGGATATATCTAGTTTATTAAGAGAGATGAAGCATCTAATGGTGGATGCTTGGGATGACATATGGTCGGCCTATGTGTTGGTGTCTAGATCTTGAAGAGGGAGGGTGGCATTGGTCATGGAGATTCGACCTTGGATATGCACCTAGATCCCTAGTTTGATGGTTAGCAAGTAAGCTTGGTGGTATCTAGACTAGATTAAAGCTTGATTCCATCTTAGTCTCACTTGGATAGATTACCCTTGTCAGGTATCTAGTTTACAACACTAAGTATGCTAGAACTCTTCGTAGTTCATATAATTTTTAAATCTTCCATTTACTTGTATATATGTAATTATGAATGCCTCCCTAGTTAAGAGGGAGTGTTGAAGAATGTAACTAGATTTGGTCTTCATAATTGTACTTCTCAAAAAGAAAATTCATTATTAAAGAAAATGAGTTATTAAAGGATGGATTTCATGCTTGGGTCAATTTTATCTAGATCAAAGCCTCCATTGACTTATAAGTTTTATCTTTAGTCATTAGAGTCGTTTTGATTTTTATTAGACCCTTCTTGGGGTTTTGTATCATGTAAAAAGATTTATTTTTGAGTCAAAATGGTCATTTGTCACCTCCACACCAAATCAGCCTTGCCCTCATCAAGTCAGCATGGGTTAGGGTAATTCGACCTTACAAGAAACCTATATATTGAGAAGATCAAATTCATTTGGAGAGCATTCACTTAAAAAATTTGATATTTAAGGAAGAGAAGTAGAAAAAGAGCGAAGCAGTTGGAGAAAGACGAATTTTGTTGGGAATACCTAAATCAACATGATTGGGCTAACTATCTCTCACACGTGTGAAGTTTTGGGAAATTGTTGGGGCCAACAAAATGTGTTTACTGTAGGTCTGAAATTATCTTGTTGGGGTTGAAGTTCTATTGTTGGGGGGTCGAAATTACAAACTGAAGTTGTTGTTGGGGAGTTGTCACTTGCAGTATTTTGTGAAGATCATCTGTTGCAGGGAAGGGATCACTTGGTGGTTAGAGGAGGTCTTTTTCTAGGTCTAAGAAGTTTGGAAGTGTATCATATTAATCCAAATCGGATCCATAAAATACTATCAAAGAACCATGACTGTATCGGGATGAAACAAATCTTTAAAGAATCTGAAACAACATCAAAAACACCCTGAACTAGTGGCAATGGTAGCTAGCGTGGCACGACGAGGACCTCGGTCAAAGTGCGCTGACCAAGGCCCATGGAGACTATGCAGGAGGTCAAAGTAGCCCCTGGGAGCCCCGGATCAGGAAAAGGAGGTGATTTTCGATGCGTGATCGCTGAGCAAACATGGCCGAAATGGAGGAGCCTTAAGCACTCAGTTGCTTTGGGGGTTGGAGAACCGCGGGTGGAGGAACGAAAAGCACTAATCGTACAAGGTGGGACCCGCACTCTTGAAAACTGGCGGTATTGATCGGGGCGCCCTCAAATGGTAAACAATTTTGGAGAAGAGCAGAGCGATCCTACTCAATGATCAACGCGTGGCGACGGAGGAGAGAGAAAACCGTCGTTGATCGCACGCTATCGATTGAGCAAGTCAACCACGCAGGACGTGCGTATGAAATTAGATCTGGAGGAGCACAGATTGGACGACTGATATTGCGCTTGATGAAGGAAGCCGAATCGACAGGGAATTAAGCCATGTTCTAAAGGGATTTGGAATCTGTTTGACCACCACAGTGGAGGAAGAACGCATCCACGACATAACTGAAGAAACAAACCGAAAAGCAGGCTAGCGCTGTTCAGATGAGGACACGTGACCACTCCCTGAGCATTCATGCTAACGCCGAACAGGGAACTCCAAGCGCAGTTGTAGAAGGCGAATTGACAGAGGCGAAAGAGCAACTGAACATGCATAGAAATGAATGGCTAAAAGCCATGAATGGAGACAGAATACACAGTCAAGGGGAAGTCGAAGTGAGGTCCGAGAGACGAAGGAAAAAGACCAGAATCCCGAGAGGAGGATGGAATACATAGAGAAGAAGGTAGAAAAGCAAGAGAAAATTAGGACGAGACAGAGGGATGAGCTGACGTAGCGATAGCATCGAGCACCATCGAGCTTGAGAGATTCGAGCCACCCCATAGAGGGATCTATCCGGGCTGAGCACCACATTGGGCTCTTACCACTATAGACTAGAAGGTCACAAAGCTGGTAGGAAGAAGAAGATTCTGTGTACTCCAGTGGCTTGGGGAATCCAAGAACCACCCTACCAAGCAAAATCTGCTTCAGGAGAACTCACATTGAGTCCCTACATTGTAATTCTCTATTTAAAGACACAATAAAACAAGGCCACCACTGAAAGCTGGACCAAAGACGTAGCCTTGGAGAATAAGGTGAACACCTCATTAAAATTGCTTGTCTTTATGGTTGCTTGCTATATTTATCTGTTGTTTTTCCATTTAAATGTCTTTGTATTGGCAATTTGATCGATCCGTTGCTTAAATAACATAGAAAACACACCAGCACATGAGTCTGTAATACATTTTGTTTAGTAAAACTTCAACTAATGTCACTCATAGGGTGATTATCAGATCAAGTGGTATCAGAGCTGTAGGCTGTAAGGTTAGACAAGCTTGTGTTGGTTTAGCTATGAATTCTCACTAGATCAAAGCTCAAATTGGGAGAAGGAGAGTTGGTGGAAACTAACCCTGAAATTGGGAGAGTCTATTCTCAGAAGACAATGTTAGAGGAAGGTTCTATGGGGCCAGACCCTCAACTCATAAAAAGTTTCCTAGCTATAAAGTCTATGGTAGAAGAAATGTATAGGGACTTTAGAAAGCATAAGGATGAAGATTCATCAGGTTCTAAATAAGATAAAGAAAAAGATGGGTCTCATTCCCATGACCACTCAAAAGGAAAAGGGAAAGAAGAAAGCTTTCCTACACGTCCTAATGGCCCTGTGAATAATACGAAAGCATCTTTTATTAAACTAGATGTTAAATTTGATTTGCCTATATATGATGGAGAGCTAAATGCTGAAAAGTTGGACAATTGGATTAGACAAATTGATGTGTATTGTAGGGTACAGAACATAGACTCGGACAAGAGTAAGATTCAGTTGGCAAGCTTACGCTAGGAGGCACTGCCTTGGTTTGGTGGGAAGGCAGAACCCAAGCTAATATGAAGAAGCATGGTAAGACCATCTCTGTTTGGAGTGAATTTGTTGCTATAATCAAAAAACAATTCTATCCATTGGCCTACATGCAACAAGCCATGATGAGTTGGAAAACTCTTCGGCAGTTGAAAGGGCAAAGTGTACAAGGGTATACTCAAGAGTTCAGAAAGAGAGCATTGATGTTGGGTATCTCGTTAGACTCACTGGAAACTCTTCTGAAGTACATTGGTGGTCTACACAGCTACATGAGTCATACCATCCTCATGTTTAATCCTACTAGTATAGATGAGGTATCTGTACAAGCTACCCATCTAGAAGCTAGAGGAAAGAATGGAAATCCAGAAGTTGGGGGACCATCCCAACCCACTGTAAGCAAGAGCAAGGAGAAAAGAAAGCAGAAGTGGAAAGCAAGGAAGGCTAACATTGCACAGAAAAGCAAAGCTTCATGCACTCACTGTAAAAAAGATGGGCATGATGATGAGCATTGTTGGAATCTGCATCCAGAGCTGAGACCTAAGAAGTCCAAGGGCAAGAAGAAGAAGACTACTCCAGCTATTCAGAAAGATTTAGGGTTAGACTTGGGAGACGAAACAATCATTGCAACCACAGGTATAAAAGGTAAGAATTCTTAAGCATCTACTAGTAATTCTGCTCAATTTGTTATTGATGAAGACCATGAGAGAAAAAGACATGAGCTTTTCCATATTCGAGTTGTTTCCAAAAATCAAAAGATTGATACTTTGTTTGATAGTGGCTCACAAGTAAATCTAATTTCTAAAGCAATTGTAAAGAAATTGGGATTAGAGACTACACCTCATAAGAAACCATACCCATTAGGATCGTTGAATGATAAAGCACAATTGCAAGTGACTAGACAGTGCAAACTCAAGTTTTCTTTTGGGTTAACTTTTGTAGATGAGGTTGAGTTAGATGTAATTCCTTTGGATATATGTGGAATTGTTTTAGAAGTCCTTACTTGTATGATAGAAAGGTTATTTTCTATAGAGCTGAGAACAAGTATCGACTTGTTAAAGGTGGAATCAAATACTTTGTAAGAGCTCATAAGCTCAAGAATAATTATACTCTCATAAACTCAGGACAGATGAAAAGAATAATAAATTCATGCAAACAGTTCCTACTGATGGTTCTAAAGGAAAAGAAACTTGATAAAACCAATGTATTTGAGGGTTGTAATGCTGATCAGCAAGCTGATATAGAAAAGATTATTTTAGAGTATGATGTTTTGTTCCAAGAACCTAAAGGTCTTCCACCCAAAAAGGTAATAGTACATGATATTATTTTGCAGCAAGATGTTCCATTGACTAACATTAGGATGTACAGGTTGTCTGCTTTAGAAAATGTTGAAATCAAGAGGCAGGTGTAGGAGTTGCTCGAGAAAGGGTTCATCAGGCCTATCACATCACCATGTGGGTCACCAATCATTTTGGTGAGAAAGAAAGATGGCTCGTGGAGAATGTGCATTGATTACCGAACACTGAATAAGATAACAATAAAAAATCGTTATCCCCTTCCTTGCATAGATGATTTTTTGGATCAACTGAAGGAAGCTATTTTTTCACCAAGTTGGATTTTCATAGTGGATACAATCAAGTCAGAGTTACAGAGAAAGATGCATGGAAGATTGCTTTCAAAACAAAGCAAGGATTGTATGAATGGCTGGTTATGCCTTTTGGCTTGACCAATGCCCCTGCTACTTTCATGAGATTAATGAATGACGTACTCAAACCTTTTCTTGATGATTTTGTTATTGTGTATCTAGATGACATTATGATTTTTAGTAAAACGTGGGAAGAACATTTAAGGCATGTTAAACAGACATTAGATGTTTTGAAAAGAGAAAAAATTTATGTTAAACTCTCCAAATGTGAATCTGGAAAAACCTCTCTAAATTATTTGGGTCACATAGTAGGGGGAGGTGAATTGAAAATAGATCCCTCTAAAGTGGCAGTCATTGTAAACTAGCCTAAACCCAAGTTTGCTACAGAAGTGAGAAGCTTCTTAGGG
>APFE030937217.1:2687-31471 GCA_000404065.3 Pinus taeda | reverse complement strand
GGGCTCCCCGCCCCCCTCAAACCCCCCGGATAAGGGGCATTGTCGCCCCCCTGTGATGCCCCCCACTGCGCAATCGGTGCAACAAAGGGGGGGCCTCCGGCCCCCCTCTAACCCCCCGGTTCACTACGTAGCTTAGTCGTGGAAAGAATATAACACAACCCAAAAAATTTCTCCAACTAATTAATCCAAGATGAATTAATTAATTATTTTTCAAGTAACTGGTGACACTAAATTCGAATTTTAATTCACAATTCTAATTCAAGGACAAACTAAAATTGGAATATATTGAATGTTATTTTTAGAATTTCTATTTTTATCATTTCTTGTTGCTATTTTCAACACTCTCTCTCAACAAGAAAGGAATTCAAATCGATCCCAATCCTGAACCTTTGGAATGTTCTACATGCAACACTTCTCTCTAGTTTTGATGCTCTAGCAACTCCAGAAACAAAAACAAACAAAAAAAAAACATCCAACCTGAATCAGTATGATGTCTCTATCATCAAAGTCTCTGACTGTTATTGCCTCTGTCGATTGAAAACTCTGCACTTCTGCTGACTCAACCTTTCTACATTGTTTTCGATCCTTCTCTACACTCTTTAGTATCTGACTGCTCTAGCCTCTGTTAGTTTTATCTCTAACTGCATCAATCCCACTGATTCCTCCCACTACTATGTACTTTGGTCTCCTGTAGCAAGGTACGATCCATGAGATAAAACCTCTCATTGGACCCTGCCCAATTTCAGCCTTCTTGAGACTATCACTTCACATCGCCCCACCTCACACCTGGAGGTATGGTTGCATGTGATCCCTCTGCCCACTTGGCTCGAAATTTCCCCCTACTGGAGGTCTCTGCATGAATGGATGCCTCCACTCGGTCTCCTCTCAGCATCTCCAATTGTGGCTCCTCCAAAATTGTCTGAGAATTCTTCTAGGGCTACAGGTTGAGAGGTAATTTACTCTCCCTCTCAACCACCAAGTCTCTAACCTTTGTCTTGCTCCTCAAGGCTTTGCATGCATCTTGAACCTCAAGAGCATACAAGTTCTTAACTCGTGAACTGATCTGTTTCACCTGGCCCGTGGTGATGTGTCTAAGGAAAACCTTTCCCTTACTGAGGACAACATTGTAGCCTTTGTCCTCCAACATTACCGTCGATACCAAATTCTTCTTTAGTCCAGGCACAAACTTCACATCTGTTAAGGTAATAAGAGCTCCATGCTCCCTTTTAAAAGAAACCGTGCCTAGTCCTGAAACATTATACCTTTCATCATCACCCATCTCTATGTGCATCTTGAGGTCCTTCTCCTCCAAGGTACTTAATAAACTTTTATCATTGGTCATGTGGAATGAGGCTCCACTGTCAAGAAACCAACCACAACCCATCATCGATGAAACCATGCATGCAATGAGGGTAAAATATAATTCGAACTAAGAGGACAATACCTCACCTTCATATCCTTCCAAGGATCCCTTCTTGGACTTCGCCAATGGGAAATTAGTTGCATAATGGCCCACCTCATGACAATTAAACAATCTCACTTTAGATTTGTCAATCTTCTTCCCTCCATGAGAAGAATTCGATTTGGAATGAGAATCCTTCTCCTTCCCTTTCCTTGCCTTACCTGCTAAGACCAGATTTTCTTCATCATCCTTGGATGAAGAACCATCTCGTGTGCTCCTCCTGATCTCCTCCTGCATGAGATTCGACCACAGTTGTTCCCAGTTCGGCAGTTTCTCCCTTCCATTCATAGAGTCTTGGTAGCTATTCCAGCTCTTTGGAAGGTCGAGGAGAGCGAGGCTCACCATATCTTCATCAACAATAGTTATTCCCACACTTCCAAGCTCATCTTTGTAGGTGGTGAGCTTGTTCAGATATGTAGAAATAGTATTGCCATTCTCCATCTTGATCTCTGAAGCTTATCCTTGAGCACTAGTTTCCTTTGGTCACTACTGTTCTAGTATAGGTCCTTCAATGTCTTCCACATTGAATATGGAGTATCCTTCCCATGGAGACTCGAGACAATATGGTCTCAAACTCCCTCAAGGATGATCCGTCTCGCCCTCGCCACACAATTCTTCCATTCAACCAATTCTTGTGCATTAGCTACAACTAGCTTGGAGAATTCTTAATCAATGAAATCCTTCAAAACATTGTCTTCTAATACGGCTTCCATGTGATCCTTCCATGCTATGTAATTCGAGCTGCCATCCAAAGCATACTCGAGTCTCAAGCCATAGAAGGCCATTGGTGAACTTAGAAGTATGATAAGAATTCGATTTTACTCCAACCAAGAACTTCAAACTTCGAATTTCCCTTCTTAGTATATTGTTCATAGCTTCAATCAACTTGGCTTCGATACCATGTAGAAATTTCTCTATGGATCGGCTAG
The DNA here is from genome assembly GCA_000404065.3 of Pinus taeda. NCBI lineage: Eukaryota > Viridiplantae > Streptophyta > Pinopsida > Pinales > Pinaceae > Pinus > Pinus taeda. The sequence continues at coordinate 29,080 of APFE030937217.1, read as the reverse complement.
CTTTAATACCATGTAGAAATTCTCACTGTAGATTAACCTGATAATGCAATATACTAAAGCAACATACTTTAATCTACTTCTACAATCAAACTCGTGGAAGCTTAATCGATTTGAGCAAGATCAAGCAGAACACATATAACAGAGAAGAATCAATACACATGAAACGCAGAATAATACTCTAGGTAAAGCCCCAACTAAAAACCCCGCTATCTGTGTTATCATACAAGGTGGAAATACATCAATATTACACAAAGCTTTAGCTCTTACATCTAGCCAGCTCTCAGTACAATCCTCCTGGATGCTCACAGGCTAACAAGGCTTCTCACAAACCTTCTCCTCAGCTCTCCAAGCCTCTTATTTCCTTGTGTTGTTTCTCCTGGGTGATCCTACTGTTACCAAGTGTAACACTGATCACTCACACTGATCTCACACCCTGTAAAACCACACAATCCTCAAGGAACCTTATTCCTTCTGAATGGATGAGTTTCCTTTATAGAAGAATTCCTCCAACTGATAGTACAATGTCTCTGTCTTTAATCTCAACTAGGTCTTTCTCTTAATAGACATGCATGAGTTATTTATGAGAGAATCTTCAGTTATCTGGAGTACACTAGTTGTATGCATGCATGCATTAACTGATTGAACTCACAATTAGTTCCTCAAACTGTTTGGAACTAATTTAACTGGACTTGAATCAGTTAACTGAGCTAACTAATTACAACTCAAATACAACTCATCCTTATCTCCTTAATTTAAGGGATAATTGTTACATGACTTCACAAAAACTTCTAACTTGAATTTCTCCAACTAATTAATCCAAGATGAATTAATTAATTATTTTTCAAGCAACTGGTGATACTAAATTCGAATTTTAATTCACAATTATAATTCAAGGACAAACTAAAATTGGAATATACTTAATGCTATTTTTCACATTTCTATTTTTATCGTTTGTTGTTGCTATTTTCAACAAGTTATATTACCTGTGAACCAATATACCCCTCATCCCCAGATGAAACAATTAAGTTGACTTGGCTTGGAATGTGTGCTGAGGGATCAAGAGCATGGTAGGTGTTGCATCTTTTACTCAAGCTAGTGTGGAAACCACAGCGATCAAAGAATCGAACAATACTTTCGGAGGAGTTAGAATTTCTTTTCACGAGCCAAGGTCTATTTAGAGAGATGGACTTCTACCAGTGTGTCGCCAACGTTATCGTAGCTACAACCATCCTCCAAAATGTTTCCTTACTTATTCTTTCATTTGAGTTTCTTTGGAATAACAGCTTGTGTTCACTAGCTTGTTTGTATTTCACCCGCAAGATGACTTCCCATGACTTGGTCTCAAATTGGTTCTTATGCTAACTCAAAAAGTTGCACAGCACTGGAGGGCAACAAGCCTTGCTCTCCAGAATTTCTCTGTGCATCCTGGAAGCCAACATTTCTCTCCATAATTGCGCAGAGCAGGTAGGCTGCCTTCCCCAAGAAAATTTCATAGAGCAGCCCATCACCGGGCTTGCTCCTAGAATTTTCACAGTTTTGGTTGGCAGCCTTGGCTTCAGTTTAATAATTGTGTAGAGCTTGAGGGGCAGCCATAACCACTCAACCCAGAAACTGGGCAGAAATCATCCTAAGGCTTGCTGACCGTTGCATGTGCTCACAGGTTTATAGGTTCCCTCGAGGATTTTGGAATCTTGCCTTGCATGCATGGCCACTTTTTCCCCAAAATGAAAAAACAAAAGCAAAAGGCATCCCTAGATTTTAGGGATCTATTTTTAGCAGCTAGGGATTACAGGCAAAACCCATTTTACAAACATCTTTCCAAGTGTCGCTTTTTCATAGATTTGTGGCATGTTCGTCATAAGCCTCAATCTTGTCAAAACTATTTATTCGATGCCTCATAGCTCATTCCTCACTTTCGATCTTGGAGCTCTCGCATTCCAAACACATCTAGGAACTTTCGGCACACTCATCACAACGTTTTCTAGGTAATTCTTCTTTTCATGTCTTTTGTTGCTTTTCTGACGCTTTTTACATTTCGGTTTCTGTGAATGTTGTTTTATTGGTTTTATTGAATGCTTGTTTTCGTTTCAATGCATGTTATCTTGTAGAATCATTGTTTCAATTTTTGCATTGTAATTCCTTTTTTTCGCATGCATGACAATTTTTCTTCACTAACAGTCATCGTCGCGGAAACTCACTTCACACACTTCATTATTTTCCCATTTTACTGAATCTTGCACTAAGTGTAATCACATACATGTACATTCACACATGTCTCCACTAGCTCTGCACATGCATTTAGTCCTTACTGTTTTTAGTCGGCAGGTCTGAGCTACCTTGGCCCGGACCTTGCCTTTCTTGGCTTGCACTGCGCATTTCTGGGATGGAAGGCCTTGCATTTTTCCTAAGAATCGAGTAGAGATTGCTTCACAATGGCCTCCCAGTATGTTCTATGCTTAATTTTGAGAGACAGTGCTTTAGTTGGCCCCTGGGATTGCACATTGAAATTTCATGGGTTGTAGTTATGTTGACTAAAACTATGCATTGCATAGTTCCAATCCTTAGCAGGCCAATATGGATTGTGCTCTACATAGTTTCAGCTGTCATTCAACTCACTAACAGCCTAGACTATGTATTTTATAGTTTCAGTGGTCTATTTCCCAACCTCTCCTAGAGAAATTTGCATAATTTTTCCTAGTCATTCAAACAGGTGTTTTGCATGTCAATCCTCAAGTTTCTTTCAGTTTTCCACCGACAGTTTGCTTGCCATGAGTGTTTCTATGTCTCCAGGTATCGCAGGTGTTCATCAGTCTCTCAGTAGTCAAGGTACAATGGCTTCCAAGAGAAAAGGGTCAAAGGACACCATTGAGAGTGCAACTGGAGATGTGGTCGAGCAAGGGTCTATGAGCTTCCCCATCTATGAAGATACTAGGTTTTTCATAGACAAGGAGATTAAGACCACATGGCAGGACATTAATGACATATTCTTACCAAATTTTGAGGAGAATCTAGACGACCATAGAGTCTATGTTAGGATACACACATTTTCCTTGTACCGGGTTGTATGTAGGTATCCCGCATTTCCCTGCGCGGACATGATCCACTAGATTGTCTCACATACCGATATAGAGACAATGGTATTGAGTAGTGTTAGTGGAACAAAACTTGCTACATTTAGGTAAGATAACTTCCAGGAGATATATCACTTACTAAATTTGGTCAACAAAATGGATGCACTCTTCACCCATCGTAATAGTAGTGCATGTTATCACTCCTCTGGATCTCCAAAGCTGAGGAAGAGTTGAGCTGAGGTAACCACATACCAACCTTTTGACTTGGTAGCTAGCCCTACCAGGCCAGAGAGGGATCTCTCCACAAAATCACAGCTAAGAGGGCTAGATGAATTAGGGTTTTAGGCTAGTTATGATGTGCAGAAGGGTTTGATTGTTTGAAATTGGGTTGTTGGATGAGGATTAGGTCAAAGAGACTAGGTCAAGGCAAATAAGGGTATGATTGCAAAAATCTGATGGAGCAAGGTAGGTAGGAACTCAAACACTTTAAGGTTCTTGAGTGAGATGGAACAGACTGGTGAGATGCTAGAAAGAGCAAGACAAGCATGTATTCTTTCTAAACTGAAGAAAATGGATAAATTATGAAAACTTCCGCAAAACAGAGAATGTAAGATGTATTCTGCTTATCAACTTGAAAAATAAACATATCATAGAAGTGAAATGAAATATGACAGTACAAAATATTCAAACATATGCAAGATAAGAATAAAATATGTCAAAATGCCATACCACGGGTATTCCATCAAAATAGTTGCAACTCATTCATGAAATTTCTGCCAAATACTGATTACACTAGTGTCTCTAATCAATACAACAACATCAACTGATTCCAACCTCTTCCAAGAGTGAAGAAGGGAATGATATAGACATTAAAACAACCTTATCTCATCCTTAGGGGTCGAATCCATGAGCTAAGGAGCTGTTCCACCAAAATCTGAACTGAAACCTAGAGTGTAGGGAGGTCAAACTAACTCATCCCTCACTTTTTGGAAACTGATTCATTACATCACAAAAAGAGTTTTCACCTAATGCATTTACCCTAGGTAAATTTAAAACGTCATTATTACATATACATCTATCAATTACATTGGTAAAAACATGATTTCCCAAGATAAAAATAATAATAATAATAATAATAATTGCAGTGAAAATTGAAAAATATCAGACATTTGTCAAATGCACCATTTTTGTGCCAAGTGTGCCTTCCATGTTGCAGCCAAGTTTTGAGTACCTTCCCGATATCTAAATTGAGCTCATCATAGCTTCTTCGAAAGATTATCCTGACTACTTTTCAGATCTACCTTTAGTTTCCAAGATGGTCAAACTGTGACCCTCCAAAAGTTGATTCTACCAAGACTGGTCAAAAGCGCCGTGCCAAGGTGAAAAAGGAGGCAAAACTATGGAATTTTTTAGTGTTTTTTTACTTTTTCACCTGCCAATTGGACCAAACAAGCTTATAAAAGTTATTTTATTGCATGTATTTATTATTATGAATCTTATGGTCGTATCCTTTTGTGCAAAGGGCCTCAAACAAAAGCGCAGTGCCTAGGGCGTTGCGTGCCTGGCATTCTAGATGTCACAAAACTGTCTTGAAATGCATAAGATTTACAAAATGCAGCAAAACTTGTCAAAATTTTCTGAGTGATGACTAATGATGAGGTTTAGGCATGGAGTGAGGATTTAGCAAGGATATCAAGCCTCCCTTCCTCTTTTTGCATTTTTATGGTTTCAATTTTTGCATTGGCCTTTCTTAAGTTTTGACCTTGCAATCTTGTTTCTCTTGGCATAGTGTTTTGTCATCCTCCTTTGTATGTCATTCTCTGCTATCTATCTTACTCCTCCAATCTATCTTCATCCTCACTATAATTTATGTTCTCTTCTTTTGCCATGGTGTCTTAGTGTCTAAAACCCTAGGGAGATGACTTGGGAGTGAAATATAGGCTTAGGGAGTGGGGAATGGGATGGAAACAATTAGGGAGACGGGGGAAGGGATTATCAAATTTAGGAAGGTGATAGGGAGTATAAATGTTGTGGAATTTGGGAATAGCAATTTTATTATAGGTATAGGGATTTGGGGGCCTAGGAAATTGAATTACCTAGGTCTTCGGGTTTAGGGGATAAAGGGCTTTGGGGAAAGGGAATGGTAGTGTAAGGGTAGGGATAGGGTTTTTACATATGTAGGAATGGTTTGTGAAAGTCTTAGGAAGTATATTTTAACATTAGGAATGAAACAAGGGTTTATAGCAAAGAAGACACCAAACTTTGCATAGAACATTAAAGCACCATGAAATCATTGTTTAGGAGTGCAAGGAGGCAATAAATTTGTCATACTCACTTGTAAGATGATGAAACAAGGCTTTTCTGAATTTTTGGACTGAGGGAACTATATTTTTAAGCTTGGTGAGCAATTCAGGCAGTGGACAGCGCAATGAACAGGCACACCCTCCTTCTGTCAGGCGCACAGCACAAAACGCAGGCGCGCACTGCAATGAACAAGCATGCAGCATTGTGTTCAAATAACCTTTTGAGTGCCTTCCAGAAGTCAAAATTGAGATCATGATAGCTCATTGGAAACATATCTCTCTCGAATACACAAAGGACCTATCAATCACTGAAAATGATCAAATATAGCCCCTCAAAAATCAATTCTCCCAACATTGTTCAAAATGTGTAGAATGAGGGTGCAAAAATGAAGTGTTCTCTTACAGGAAATTGTTGGAGCTCTTCCTCAACTCCAAATTCAGCTTATGATAACTCATTGCAAATATCTCTCTGTCTAGTTATCACTTGACTTATCAAGAAAGTCATGTGGACACTCCAGCTAGGAGAGGAAGTGATTTTCACAAGGTCACTGCAAAAGTGCAACAACTCTCTTGTAGCAACTGTATTGTTGACATTTCTCCCAAACCATAACACCTGTGTAAAAACTGAAGGAGGTTTTTGTGCTTTTCCCGATGGTGGACAAAAAACCTCTCTCACTTTTGTAAAATTCATCTCTGTTTGGTCATAAACATAATTTGAAGAAAAATTGTCCTTATGTGTGGCAAATGATTTGTCCCTTGGAATGACTTCTTGAAAAATGATGGAGACATGATGTTTATTCGCTGAAATGACCTCATATTTTCTGATATGTCCTCCCTTATGCCTCCTCTGCTTAGATGTCTCTGATTCCATAGCCAACCCTATCTTAGTGGGAGAGAAAACTAGGGTTTAGTGCTTGTGGAAAATGATGATTTAGGCACCCTTGGGAAAAGACAATTCCCTTTAGAATTCACTTAACCTTTTGAAAATTTACCCTTTCACTTGACTATTTCCTTGGAAAAATTGATATTTTGATGGTATGGCATCTTTGGAACACTAAGTTAAAATCTTAGAAATCTTGTACTTATTACATTTAAATCATAAAATTACAAAATGAAAATTAAAAATATTACATTTGAACTCAAAATCACATGATGAGATAAGCATTTCTCTTTATAAATCATCTTCACATGGTGAAGAGAGGTTACTGATCATTTTGACACTTGTTGGCTTTATCAAATGGAGCGGAATTTTATTGAACCATGAAAACCCTAATGACCTAATGAAAACATTGACTGGATTGACCTTTGATGACATGACTGATGTGATGGCATGATGTCATTAACTTTATGGATAATGGATACTCAGCAAGGTATGGAAGTGTGCCAGCAAGTAATCAAATTTGAGGGAGTGATGATTTTTTTTATTTTAGACCATCAGTGAGTGAATTTTGGCATGCAACCTAGTGGAATGACAAAATTTTTGAATGAAACCCTAATATGCAATTAAAGAGGATTTTTGATCACTGGTGGTAGGATGAAAATACTGACACTAACATTGGCTCTATCTGGGGATGGTAGTTCCTTAGAGGTGCCAAGAACATTGTAGACCAAGTGCCTATCCATTGGGAATGGAGTCAAAAGCTAACAACCAAACCGAACACTTAAAACTTCAATCCAAACTATCAGATCATCAGAGCCTTAGGGCCTTCTCCTCAGGCTTCAAACCTTGATGAATTCTATCATCCCTTGCTGAAAACAGAACTTGAAAGAAAGTTGCTACTGAAACAAAATCCTCACCCTATTCTATTCTAACTAATGAGAATGACTGCTAAATCAGGTAAAGGAAAAATGCCAATGAAGCCAATCAAGCAACTAGATACCTAATTGTCCTCTATTTACACTATCTACAAAAGCATAAATATTGGCAACTCAACATACAACTGAAGTAGAAAACTATGATTCAAAACAACATAACCATCATGATCTGATGCCTGCAACAAACTGGTAAAAGGATCTTGAAAATAATGTGCAAAGGACAAATCTTGATGATCAGCAAAAAGATCAGAACAACTAACAAGTTGAATTGTTTCCTCTTCATGAACCAGAGGAAACACATTAGCATGTTCCTCCACTTTCTTCCCTTCTTCCACCATTTATGATTGGGTGAAACGATCCTTCCATTGTAACCAATCCAGTGGATGGTTACTTACTAAAATTCATACCATACCCTAGCTTTATATTCAAGGGTATCCATAAACAACATCATGAGACAGTCCTCAGGAAACTCAACTCTTAGTCTACATACATGTATATGAAACCTTACTAAATGCAAAGTAGCATCATATTCTTGTTCATTTTTAAATATAGGAAGGTTTGTAAACCAGTCAACATGAGGCATAGGATTTGGAATCCAGGGATCTGAGATCGATCCATAAGAGCATACATGGTATTTATTCTTGCAGTAGGACTTATCTTGACAACAATGAAGTCACAAAGAAGGTTTTCCAACTACTGGTTCTTGAAAAGTGGAGTCGCCATCAAAATTATGAACCTTTGAATTATTCGACACTAGAGTCACCAGGTGAATGATTTTAGCCTTCATGTACCTGATCATTGTTCACCATCAGCAATCAGATATAAACTTTGTTGTACACCTAGGGAAAATGAATCTTTCGTTCCCCGACAACGGCGCCAGTATGTTATCACTCCTCCAGATCTCCAAGACTAAGGAAGAGTCCAGCTGAGGTAACCACAGACCAACCTTTTGACTTGGTATCCAACCCTAGCAAGCTGGAGAGGGCTCTCTCCACAAAATTACAGCCAAGAGGTATGGATGAATTACGGTTTTAGGCTAGTTATGATGTGCAGAAGGGTTTGATTGCTTGAAATTGGGTTGCTGGATGAGGATTAGGTCAAAGAGACTAGGTCGGGGCAAATAAGGGTGTGATTGTATACATCTGATGGAGCAAGGTAGGTAGGAACTCAAACACTTTAAGGTTCTTGAGTGAGGTGGATCAGACTAATGAGGTGCTAGAAAGAGAAAGACAAGCATATATTCTTTCTAAACAGAAGAAAATGGAAAAATTATGAAGATTTCCCCGAAACAGAGCATGTAAGATGTATTATGGTTATCAACTTGAAAATCAACATATCATAGAAGTGAAATGAAACATGAGAGTAAAAAAAATTAAAACATATGCAACACAAGAAGAAACTATTTCAAAAGCCATACCATAGGTATTCCATCAAAAATAGTTGCAACTCATTCATTAAATTTTTGCCAGATACTAATTACACTAGTGTCTCTGATCAATACACCAACATCCAACTGAGTCCAACCTCTTCCAAGAGTGAAGAAGGGAATGATATAGACATCAAAACAACCTTCTCTCATCCTCAGGGTTAAAATACATGAGCTAAGGAGTTGTTCCACCCAAATCTGAACTGAAACCTAAAGTGTAGGGAGGTCAAACTAACTCATCCTCACTTTTTGGAAACTGATTCTTTATATCAGAAAAAGAGTTTTCACCTAATGTATTTACCCTAGGTAACTTTAAAACATCATTATTATATTTACATCCATCAACTACATTGGTAAAAACATCATTTCCCTAGATGAAAATAAAAAATGCAGTGAAAAATGAAAAATATCAGACATTTGTCCAACGCTCCATTTTTGTGCCAGGCGCGCCCTCCATGTTGTAGCCAAGTTTTGAGTGCCTTCCTAGTGTCCAAATTGAGTCCAGGATAGCTTTTTGGAAATCCTATCATGTCTAATTTCCATATCTACCTTTATTTTAAAAAATGGTCAAGTTCTTACCCTCCAAATGTTGATTCTCCCAAGACTGGTCAAAAGCGCAACACCAAGGTGAAAAAGGAGGCAGAATTGTGGTTTTTTGAGTGTATTTTGACTTTTTCACCTGCAAGTTGGACCAAAAAAGCTTAAAAAAGTTTCCTTATTGCATGTATTCATCATTCTAAATCTGATGGTGGTCTCCTTTGGTGCAAAAAATGCCTCAAACAAAAGCGCAACCCCGAGGGCGATGCACGTCTGACATTCTAGCTGTCACAAAATTGTCTTGAAATGCACAAAATTTCCAAAATTTCCAAAAATGCAACAGAAATTGTCAAACTTTGATGAGTGATGACTAATGATGATGGCTAGGCATGGATTGAGGCTTCATCAAGGATATCAAGCTTCCCTTCCTCTTTTTCCATTTTTAAGGTTTCAATTTTTTCATTGGCATTTCTTAAGTTTTCACCTTGCAATCTTGTTTCTCTTGGCATAGTGTTTTTCCATCCTCCTTTGTATGTCATTCTCTACTGTCTATCTTCCTCCTCCAATCTATCTTTCTCCTCACTGTAATTTCTATTCTCTTCTTTTGTCATGGTGTCTTAGTGTCTAAAACCCTAGGGAGATGAATTGGGAGTGAAATGTAGGTTTAGGGAGTGAGGAATGGGATGGAAACAATTAGGGAGATGGGGGAAGGGATTATAAAATTGAGGGAGGTGATAGGGAGTAAAAATGTTGTGGGATTTTGGAATAGCAATTTTATTATAGGTATAGGGATTTGGGAGCCTAGGAAATTGAATTACCTAGTTCTTAGGGTTTTGGGGATAAAGGGCTCTAGGGAAAGGGAATGGTAGTGTAAGGGTAGGGATGGGGTTTTTAGATATGTAGGAAGGGTTTGTGAAAGTATTAGGAAGTATATTTGAACATTAGGAATGAAACTATGGTTGATAGCAAATAAGACACTAAATTTTGCATAGAACATTAAAACACCATGAAATCGTTGTTTAGGAGTGCAAGGAGGCAAGAAATTTGTCATACTCACTTGCAAGATGATGAAACAAGGCTTTGTTGAAAGTTTACAGTGATGACACTCTATTTTGAAGCTTGGTGAGAAATTCATGTAGGTGCACAGTGCAATGAATAGGCACGCCCTCCTTCTGCAAAGTGCATAGGGCATAACACTGGTGTGCAGCGCCCAACGCAATGAACAAGCGCACAACACTAAATTAAAATCAACTTTTGATTGCATTCCCGAATTCCAAATTGAGCTTATCATAGCTCGTTGGAAATATCTCTCTCTTGGATACACAATGGATCTTTCAATCACTTAAAATGATCAAGTATATTCCCTCAAAAATCAATTCTACCAAGACTGGTCAAAAAGTGCAGAATGAGGGTGCAAAAATGAAGTGTGCTCTTGCAGGACATGTTTGGAGGTCTTCCTCAGCTCCAAATTGAGCTCATGATAGCTCATTGGAAATATCTCTGTCTAATTATCACTTGACTTATCAAGAAATTCATGTGGACACTCCAGCTAGGAGAAAAGTTGATTTTCCCAGGGTCACTTTAAAACTGCAACAACTCTCTTGTAGCAACTGTATGTTTGACATTTCTCCCAAACCATAACACCTATATAAAAACTGAAGGAGGTTTTTGTGCCTTGGCTTATGATGGACGAAGCCTCTCTCACTTTTGTAAAATTCATCTTTGTTTGGTTAGAAACATACCTTGAAGCAAAACTTCCCTTATGTGTGGCAAATGATTTGTCCCTTGGAAGGACTTCTTGAAAAATGATAGAGACATGATGTTTATGAGCTGAAATGACCTCATATTTGCTGATATGGCATCACGTATGCGTCCTTTGCTCATATGTCTCTGATTTCATAGCCAACCCTAGCTTAGTGGGAGATGACATTAGGGTTTAGTGCTTTTGGAAAATGATGATTTAGGCACCCTTGGGAAAAGACAATTCCCTTTGGAATTCACTTAACCTTTTAAAACTTTACCCTTTCACTTGACTATTTCCTTGGACAAATTGATCTTTTGATGGTATGGCATCTTTGGAACACTGAGTTAACAGCTTGGAAACCTTGTACTTATTACATTTAAATGACATAAAATTAAAAATATTACATTTGAACTCAAAATTACATGATTAAATAAGCATTTCCCTTTACATGTCATCTTCACGTGGTTAAGAGAGGTTACTGATCATTTTAACACTTCTTGACTTTATGCAATGGAGTGGAATTCTATTGAACCATGAAAACCCTAATGACCTAATGAAAACCTTGACTGGATTGACCTTTGATGACATGACTGATGTGATGGCATGATGTCATTAACTTTATGGATAATGGATACTCAGCAAGGTATGGAATTGTGCGAAGAAGTAATCAAATTTGAGGGAGTGATGATTTTTTTATTTTAGGACTACCATCAGTGAGTGAATTTTGGAATTCAACCTAGTGGAATGACAAGATTTCTGAATGAGATCCTAATATGCAATTAAAAGAGGATTTTTTATCACTGATGGCAGGATGCAAAAACTGACACTAACATTGGCTCCAGCTAGGGATGGTATGTCTTTGGAGGTGCCAAGAACACCGTAGACCAAGTGCCTATCCATTGGGCATGGAGTCAAAAGCTAACAACCAAACTAAACACTGAAAACTTCAATCCAAACTATTAGATCATTAGAGCCTTAGGGCCCTCTCCTCGGGCTTCAAACCTTGATGAATTCTTTCGTCCCTTGCTGAAAACTGAACTTGAAAGAAAGTTGTTTCTAAAACAAAATCCACACCCTATTCTATTCTAACTACTGAAAATGACTGCTAAATCAAGTAAAGGAAAAATGCGAATGAATCCAATCAAGCAACTTGATACCTAATTTTCATCTATTTACACTATCTACAAAATAATTGAAGATTGGCAACTCAACATACAACTGAAGCTAAAAACTATGATTCAAAACAAGATAACCATCATGATCTGATGACTGCAACAAACTGTTAAAAGGATCTTGAAAAGCATGTGCAAAGGACAGTTCTTGATGATCAAAAGAAAGATCAGAACAATTGTCAAGTTGAATTTTTTTCCTCTTCATGAGCCAAAGGAAACACATTGGCATGTTCCTCCACTTTCTTCCCTTCTTCCACCATTTCTAATGTGGGTGAAATGATTCTTCCAATGTAACCAATCTAGTAGATGGTTACTTACTGAAATTTTTCTCTCACTTGCCTCGAGCAAGCAGAATGATGTCTATGTTGGCAACTCACAATGAAAACTAAAACCAAGATTTATGTTGATAAAAAAAAAAAAACATTCATCTTCTCCAATGCTTGCAAAAGACTGTCCAAGGGATCTTGAAAATTATGAGGCATTACCTTTTGTGAATCAATAAAAGGAGAAGAATAAGAATTATTTCCATATGCTGTAACAAATTAGCAAAAGGATCCTCCATAATATTTTCAACAAAATAAGTGGCCATATCTATAGGATCTTGGGAAAACTCCTTCTCATCAATAGACCTTTCATTTTCCATACCTTGAGGAAGATTTATATCTGCAAGGGGCTCTAAAACAACTTCTTGTTTGTCACAATTATCGTCCTCATAATCACTTGGAAACTGGAAGGATTGTACAATAACATCATCATTCTTAATAGATGGAATATGGATTTGCATATTAATAATATGATTTATTTCTTCTTCAGTCAAAGGAGGAAGTACACTTTGTTTTCTTTGGACAAAACAACAATTGTCTTCTTTCCCTCCTAAAGTTTGACAAGGATGTTGAATATATTCATTAATTTCAAGCAAAGGAGTATATAAATTTTCATCAGACTGCTAATTCATTTCATGTGATTCCTTTTGACTATAAAGATGAAAAATTCCTTCATCTTCAACCAAAGATGAATGTATGTTGACTATGATCTTGTGTATCAAAGTGACTGGCTTCTTTAGACTGTTGTTGAAGGGAAAAATCAGAGAAGGCTTCAATGATTTCTTCATCGTCCATACATTCGATATCATCAATACTTTCAAGATATGCAATGAAACCTTCACTATAATCACAACAACTTTGTAAAGAAAGATAAGACTTCACATAATGGTTGGAGAACACATTATGGAAATATTTTAGAGAACATAAGCTTCCTTCTGGTAACCCTTCATACCATACCCTAGCTCTATCTTCAAGGGTAGACATAAACAAATTCATGAGAGCGTCCTTAGGAAACTCAACTCTTAGTCTACATACATGTATATGAAACCTTACTAAATGTAAAGTAGCATCATCTTCTTGTTCATTTTTAAATATATGAAGGTTTGTAAACCAGTCAACATGAGGCATAAGATTCGGAAATCTAGGGATCTGAGATCAATCCATATGAGCATACCTGGGATTTATTATTGCAATAGAACTCATCTTGACAACAATGAAGTCACCAAGAAGGTTTTCAAACTACTAGTTCTTGAAAAGTGGAGTCACCATGAAAATTCTGAACCTTTGGATTCGTCGACACTAGAATCGCTAGGTGAATGATTTCATCCTTCTTGTGCCTAATCACTATTCACCATTAGCAATCAGATCTAAACTTTTTCCTGCACCTAGGGAAAATGAATCTTTTGTTCCTCGGAAATGGCACCAGTATGTTATCACTCCTCCGGATCTCAAAGGCTGAGGAAGAGTCCCGCTAAGGTAACCACATACCAACCTTTTGACTTGGTATCTAGCCCTACCAAGTCGAAGAGGGCTCTCTTGTTAGCCTCACTCTCACATAAAAAACAATTCTAAGTCCAAATAGTTAAATTAATTAAAATCATGAAGGTTAGGATTTAATCCTAACTTTCTAGATTGAGTTTGTTCCTCATGATTCTCTCCAACTAGTTAGGTTCCTAGATTAGTGTGTTGTTGAAATATTATCTCAACCATAGTGTCCAAGATAGACGTACTATCTTGATACCAATTTCCTCACGTATTTATATGTATCATAAACATTATTTTCATAATGAGAATGTGAGGAATGTTGTAAGGCTGAGGCCTTTTCCGCCATGTCTAGTTTCTATATTTTTGAGTGTTTATTTTATGTGTGTTATTTTACTACATGTGGTATGAGAGCCACGGTGAGATTAGTTAGAGCTGAGTTTTAAGAAATGACCAACGTGGAGCAAAGTTTCAAGAAATTACCAGCGTGGAAGTGTATCGAACAATGAATCTTTGTGAGGGCAACCATGCCTTTTCCAGAGAATGCAGACATAGATACAGGTTGTGTGCACATATTGTCTCTAGCGTGTGCTAATCTAGAGGACTAACTAGAGATTCTCTGGTTCATATCGTTTAGCGTCACGGCTCCTTGAACGCCACAGGGTTTTATAAGGGCGAATGGATATGCCACTGGTGTGGCTAACCTAGTACTGTTCTTCTTCGCTGTGCCATTAATGAAATTTTTTTAGCACAGGACTAGCTAGTTCATGCCACATTTCAACGTCCATGTTCGGTGCTTGTAATGTGAAAAATTCTGAATGAATAAGCAACGACGAATTTTTAATAACAAGTTCAGTATTCAATGCAATTTGATCTTAAACACAAACAATACATTCAATAAAAATGCAACAAGAGGTTTTTAAGAGGGTTATTTTGTCAAGGGTCAATCGATCGATTTTAGCGCTAAATTGACTTGATTCCAATCCGGAAGCTCTCGGATCACCGCAAATCTCATTGATTCTACGTGTTGGAATATTTTGAACGAATTTTTTTGCGCCTAGATTTGAGCTCGTAGGCTTATTTTACTTGAGAATTCTAATAGATGGGTTTCATCTCATTTTCCAGTTGAGTTCTATTCTCATCCAGGTTCATCCGTGCAAAAGTTCATCCCCCACATCAATAATTGATGTTGCCTGCACTGTATTCGTCACCAGAACCAAAGCCCAAGTCAAAGTTCTTCTCATCATCACCATAGCTCAGATTTCTTTTTTTGACGGTTGAATAATCAACTTACAATGTAGTTGTTAAATTTGAAACTAATTGAAAGAAAAGGATCCAGAAGTTAGCCTCCATGTACACACTGACACTGACCGATACATGTTGTTGGGTTTTTACCATAACACCTCTTATCAATTCCTAGTGACTCGTGTTGCTTATGAGAGGAAAATATGCCATTGGAAACATCTGCAATCTAGTTTTGGATCGATAGAAGATTCAACACTAATTAGTAGAATAGTATCTCTGCATATCTAGAGTAGAACATGACATTTGTTAATTAACAAGGCGATAAAGAGACAGAAATTTGGCATAAATTGTTTTCCCGATCTCGGTCTAGGGATATAAGGAGATGGAGACTTTACGAGTTGCTTATGGAAAGACCAACATTCAACCATCGTGGAGATCTATAGTGTGAAGGAGATCAACATAATTCAAAGTCAGAAGCACCTTGTTACCCTACCTCCAGATTTATGATAGGAACGCTATTATTATGGATGCATGTCAATGAGAAGTGTTACACCAAAAATTGTCACCATGACTTTCTACAGTTTGTGTGAGTCCATCAACACTCATACATACCTCCTTTTCAAGTCTTAAGCCTCAGCTCTTCATGTCAAGCCTTGAAAATGGAAGAAAGACCTTAAAAATATCTCAAATCCTGGTTGCGCCCTTTCTCCTAGCATTGCCTGCGGTGCCGCACCCAATGGTCATGTTTCCTGCGAACCTGACCGCTCTGTCTATTGAGTAATGGGTGCGAACCCCTGTAAAAGTTAAAAAGGCATGAGTTCATTCTTAAAAACTCACCTTGGGTCACTTCTAGACACTTCTAGAAGGAATATTACGCTAGCAAGTCCGCTCCACCTTGGTTCATCCATTCCATAACTAAGGGAGCTAACTCCATGATATGAGTTGCTTAACCCATTGAAGGAGGAACGTATCCCTTCAATGGTGGACCTGCAACTTCCTCCATTTGCACTATAAATTCATGCATTGGGCTGGTTGTAGGAGAGGTGGAAAGCTGAAGATTCTTGAGGGTAAATGCTACTGAAAACTAGACTTCCTTTTTGAACTTGTGATAGGAGAGATGACATACCTTTCATGTCATTTGTGAAGTGAGTGAGGCTTGTCAAAGTAGAGGATACTCCTGCTAGACCCTGGAAAGAACTTGTGCAACATCAAGGCAAAGGTTGTAAGGTTCTTTTATTCATAAAGTTAATACAAACAAGTTTGTTTTTCTCGATGAACTGTCTCTAATGGTTTATTTTATGAGCTCCTTGATCTTCATAATGAACATGTTTTATTATATGCAGGTATGCTTTGATGTGTGCTTGTTTGTGTATGCAGGTTATTAAAAGGGAACTGCTTGAAGCTGTTTGGATAAAACTGCTACAAATAAGCATTGGACCGAGGTAGGGTCTGTTACACCTCTTAGTATTCATTTATGAATTGAAACATGTTTAGAGAAAAGTATATTTGCTTGTGTTCTTTGTTGCTGGATATCATTCGATACTAGGGAGATCGGTCTTGTCCGCAAGAACGATTTATCCAGCCAACAAATTGGCGACTCCACTGGGGAATGGTTTGGTTTGGTTTTTGATTTGTCTATGCTTTGACTTGAGAAATTTAAGTTTTGGTTTTTGATTTTGCCTTGATTTGTGTGAGTTTGGGTACTTGTTAGATCCTGGTTGGATTTTTATTTTTTGAAATTTTGGATGAGGACCACACCCTCTAAGTCAGTTACAGTGCGGACTTCTCCGCACTGTTACAGTGTAACACAGAGCAGCACCGCACCTGGTTCTACTAGGTGCTTACAAACCCTATCAAAAGTTTGAAAAACCTAAGATCCAGCTACCCAGTAAGGTTTATTTTTTGTCTATCGCTGTTAGTATATGCCCAGACCTGCACTTGTCTTGACAAAAGTTCCTTGTGAGTTAGTTTTCATTGCCATTCTCGTTTGAAGTGATTTTCTAAGAAGTTTTGTCTGTTGGATTGGTTTTTGCTTGGTCTTCGTAGTAGCTCAGAGATCTGAAGCCTTAGAGCCTTAGATCACCCTGGTCTCTCTGGTCTTCTTGTTGAGTTTGACTAGCTTATGAAATCTATCCATGAAGAGATCTAGATCCTATTTGTCTCTTTTACAAAACTTTGATTAAACTTGATTAAAAGTTTTGAATTTAATTTTTTATTAAAACATAATCGGATGTTTTTGATTAGTTTGTTGAGCTGAACAAATTGATCCTTAGTTAGCTGAAAGACTAAGTTGAGCATCCTCAAAAACATTTCAAGTTTCTTTTCAATCCATTAACGTTTAGATCTCGAGATTAGATCATAGTTTTGAGTTTTTCATAGAAATTATAGAAGTTTGTTGAAAATTTGTTTTCAATAGTTTTTTAGAGTTTTTCTAGAAATCTTAAAAGCTCTCTTAAAAGAATTGCTTATTCTTATAGTTGTTGATTGTTGAAAAGCAAAGGGATTTTCTGTGAGCGTGATTAGTAGTCTCGTTTTTAAAGTTCTTTGAAAAAGGCAAAAAGTTTCCGTTCAGTTGCATGTTAAGATAAAGATTTGATTTTCAAAGCATTGCATTTTCAACTCTCCCTTAGCTAGAAATTCATTGAAAAGGAAAAGGAATTGTTATCACCTTAGGTGAATTTTTTAGTGTTTTGGAGTCGAGTCTTCATACCATAAAGTTTCATCTCCACACCCATTGACTTAAGGAACAAACAATAAAATTAATGCTTAATTAAAATTAATCTCACAATCTTTTTATTTTGTAGGGCTCTTTTCACCAACATAGCTTAGGCTAGTATCTTGGAGTAGGGAGTAATTAACTCTCCAAGACAGTTTAAACAAACAAGTAGTCGATCTTGCGGTAGGGAGAAATTCCAATTGTTACATTTATGCTCTGGGAAAGCTCCTCTTAAAGGAGAAGCACGAGATCATATCCGAACCAATGTGGGAATCAATCCTTCCTCATTGGGGATGATAGAAGATATTCACGTATTAAAAACGGTAAACCTCGGATTGACCATTGTCGAGGAGCCTGGGGTCACTTGTTGGTAAACCTTGGATTATGTCAAGGAGCCTTCAAGGGGATTGAGCTTGTTACTCTGCCCTTGCGTGCGTATCGGATCGTAGACTGTTCCCCCAGGTATATTTGTTTCCGTTGGTGACCTTAGTGACCATAATCTTTCGGATTATTTCCTAGGTGACGGTGGAGGGAAGATCCCACTGTACCTGGAGGAGTCGTCGACTAGACTCACTTGGACTCTCTGGGGGGTTATCTTCACTCGAGACGATTATAGTGGAGAAACTTGTGCCAGTTTGTTTCATTAAGCAGGTTGTCGGGGTAACTGTTCCAACCGCCATTTCTATATTGAATTTTGCGACATTGGGTTTCATCACCAACTAGTGTTTTCGATCCGGAAAGACACTGTTTGTGTGTGGTTTCATCTCCTAGATTTATTAGGCGTGTGCTTCAAATTGTTTGGTTCTTTAGAGAATTTAGGTGATTTTCTTGAGATTTTCTTTGTTTTCGTGTGAAGTAATTAAATAATTAATCGTGGCTGAATTACCGAGACAATCTCGTCGACTGCGGGGGCAGCCTCCTGAATTTACACCAAGTCAGCTTGAAGGGCTGCGAGCCCTTGTCACACCTAGTGAAAGTAGGGTTGGGTCACCGGAGGCTGGAGAGTCTTCATTGATTTTATATCCTAATCATCTAGTGTAAGCAACAGAATATATTTCTGAACCGATTTCATTTTCTGAGGTTACTGGTAGTATCACTCCTACTATCTCATTAGCCGAAGAACCTGAAATCTCTGAACCTGAAACTGAAATTGCTGCTACTCCATATTCAGGATTTTCTTCTCCTGTTTCTAGTGGTCCTAGTTCACCCAGAGTAGAAAATATCATTACCGAGAATCTTCCTTCTAGACTCATTTCCATTGAAGAAATTGTAAGTTCGAGTCCGAACGAAGGTATAAGCATCCCTGAAAATCAACCGAGTATTGAACTTAGGGAGTGTGAATCCATTTTCTACAGTCCCATTAGAGGTGACGCTTGGTATATTTCGTTGACCAATTTCTTAGAAAATCCAGGTCTCGCGTCTTCACCACCTCGATTTCCTTTTCATCCAACACCTAGAGGTTATTATCCTCCTTTGAATATGTCGAGGTAGTCATCCTTGTTTTCTCAGACGCCAGAAACTTTTTTACATGGCGGTCCTTCTGTTCCTCCTAGGTATCAGTCTTTATCTGGTACGTTTTCAGGAGCTTCTCCTCAACCCATCGAATATGCAGTATCTCCTGGTCATAATGGAACTAAACCATTAAGTGTCGAAGAGATTCTTATGATGTCTGGTACTACTCCTAATCTGCAACATCAAGGTAGTTCAATACCATCTGGGGGGTAGCCACAAGGTACTCAAATACCGCCTAGGGGGCAGCCTCAAGGTAGTCCATTACCGCCTAGGGGGCAACCTCAAGGTATTCCATTACCGCCTGGGGGGCAACCTCAAGGACAGTATGTCCCTACGGGACAGTATTTTCCTCAAGGTCAACCCCAGTATCAATATGTACCTCAAGGTCAACCCAGTATCAATATGTGCCTCAAGGTAAATACCAGCCTCAAGGTCAGTACCAACCCATGGTCAGTACCAACCGCAAGGTCAATACCAACCTCAAGGTCAGTACCAACCTTAGGGTCAATATCAACCTCAAGGTTTTCAACCACCTTCAGGTCAATCATTTGTTCAGGGACCCGGAAATGTACCATATAATTATCAATCTTACACTCAACCTGGTTTTGGTCCTCAATATGCTCAACCTGTTATGGGTCCATACCCCGGAGTGAACGTGGTGTGGGATCAACAGACTCTGCAACCCAGTGTGCAGTTGTCATCTCAATCTGGACAGTCTTTTGTTTCTGGTTCATCACCGCAACCTATCCAGCCTACTACTCAAACTGCTACACCTGGGGCAGCTCATCAGTCCGGGCCTAGTTCGCCTCGAACTCCGTCCCAAACTTCTGCTGCAACTGCTGCGGCTTCTGTTCAATCCACTCCACCCATTTCTGGAGTATCAGCGGCTCCAGTTTCTACTACTCCTGTATCAACTCCTCAGGCCTCTTTACCCCAGTTTGGACCTACAATCCAGACTCCGGTTTCCATGCCTGTAGGACAACCTGGGCCTAGTACGGTTGTCACAAGTCAACCTCAATTTACTTATCAACCATACCAGGGGTAGTACCAATTCGACCCTGCTGTGCAGAACCCGACTTATTAGTATCAACCGTACCCTAGGTATACGTATCAACAACCTCAACAACCCTAGTATGGTCCGGTTAATCCTGGTTTTCCAGGAGGATATAATATCCCAAATGCAAATCTGATACCAAGTTATCCTGGATATCCTCCTCCTAGGGCTGGTCTTATGACCCCAAGTTTTCGGGATCCGAACCGTTAGTTACCGTTTATAGCAATTTTGGATTTTCCTGACTTGTTGCGCCTTACAAACGATCCCATTAACTATCTTCTGTTTTGGTCACTAATGCCGAATAAGTTGCCCAGTGATATACCAAAGTTTGAGGGAAAGTCAGGAGAAGATCTGTCTAATCATGTGATGACTTACCATCTCTGGTGTGCATCGAATTCCATTATAGATGATTCAATTCGTCTTCGTCTTTCTCAACGCACTTTGATTGGCCTTGCAGCTAAGTGGTACATTGAGTTGCCACGAGGCTCTTTTTACAATTTTAGTTAGTTAGCCACTTCCTTCCTTACTCATTTTCAGCTGCCAGTCCGATATGACAATGGCACGGAATTATTAACTTCATTAAAGCAGTCGACGTCCACATATATTTCAGATCATATTCATGAATGGCGACGTCGACGTCGTTCAGTGAAAGTTTTTATCTCGGACCAAATTTTGGCATAATGGTTTGTAAAATCATTATTACCCAAAATAAATGAAGATGTAGCCAAGGCAGGAGTAGTTACAGAAGAGCAAGTAATTTCTCAAGCTCAGTACCTTGACTTAGTTTATACGCAATCAGGTAAGTTACATGAGAAAATCCCCAACCTTCCAAAACAAAATCAAATAGTTGCACCTCCCTCAGGGTCTCATGCCGCTGAAGGTATGATTGGTACTGTTAATACCAAGAGTAAGAAGAAATCCTCCAGGAATTCTTCTCCTATTATAACTTACCAGATTCCCCAAAGGGAGAGTCTTCACCTGAAATTTCTGTCGATGTTCATGTCGTAGAATCATCTATGACCAAATCAAAATCTAATGGTAAGAAGAAAGGTAAGAAGAATAATAAGCAAACCTCAAAGGAGAAATCCGATAAACCCGAATCTACTGACGAGAAATGAAAACCTCGATATCCTGGTCTCATCTGCGATGAGGAGCAATTTACCAGAGATTGTCCACATCATGTCGAGGTTGCGAAGATCGTCAAAGGTTCACAAATACCTACTGTTTTGAAGGATCCTTTTCCAAGTCAAGACAGTAAAATGATAGGTTCTTCCTCTAGTGCCTCGGAAGATCCCATAATGATGATGTCACATGTAAGGATTGCGACACGATCGCAAGATTATGGAAGTAAGAGTCCTCTTGGTGGTAAGGAAGCAGAATCTTCTAATTCCAATCCATCAACCTCAGCTCCGCCTGGTTCCGATCCACTACAGATAGAGAAACCAAATCCCGACTTAGTAATCAAACCGCCCGCTAAGGGTATACTTCGAAAGTCAGCTTTCAATCCGCATGCGAGAGCTGCTCAGAACTATAACATTGTTGAAGATTTAGTTGTTTCACCTTCAGCAATGTCAGCTTTGGAAGTTCTACAATCTTGTCGAGCACAGCGTAAAATGCTACTGTCGGCTATAGGAGTTGTTGATCTTCAGGACTCCAACCTCATAGTCTTCGATTTAGAAAATAGTACACCTCGTCTACCTCATCAAATGGCTTTCCAGATTCCAGTGTTAGTAAAAAACAGACCTTGTTTTAGGATTGTGATTGATGAGGGAGCTTCCACGTGTATTATGTTAATACAGTGTTGGAAAACCCTTGGTTCTCCTACACTTAATCAATCCCCGATGATTCTAAAGGCCTTTGATGGCCGAGGGTTTCATCCTTATGGCATTTTACAGGACTTACCTATAGGGGTTGAAGGAAAAACTGTTAATCTAGATGTGGAGGTGGTTGATGCCCCTCTAGATTACAACCTTCTTTTGGGTCGTAGCTAGTCTTACGCCATAACTGTTGTTGTTTCATCGGTCTTTCGGCTTATTAAGTTCCCACATAATGGAAAGATCATTACAATAGATTAGTTAACTTACTTTTCATCTGACCCATCCTCTGCTGAGAGTATTCAACATGTTGGAAAAACCGCTATCCCTTATAAGGATGTTGGGGTAGGATTAGTTAAAGATTCGGGTTTACTTAGAACTTTTTCATTTCCTCCTCCCAATGTATCATCTCCTTTCGCAACCATTCATATGATTTCGTCAGAATCCATAGTTCTTGACGATCCTTGGATCGTTCCATTCGATTCCGAGGTGGACTCTTTTAGCGATGCCATGCCTTTGAGTCCCTTTGAAGTTGCTTATCAGGCAGTACAGTCGTTTTTCGACTCAAGTTCAACCATCCTTGATCTATTGAATGAGATCCATGGAAAATCACTTTCAATCTCAACCTTAGAGTCAACAACCTTTTCGGAAACCGTTCACACTGATGAACAAATTCGGGAACTGTTGTTTGTTGATGCATTACCATGGGAATATCTTCATCATCAGTCTTCGTTCTTACCTGAGATTGATCATTTTGAAAATGATTTTTCATCTATTTTTACCGCGGAATATGTCAAAGAACCGCAAAATCCATTGAAACATCCTGATTCTGAACAAAATTTCGGCAATATTTCTTGAACGATTCCTATCGACATTTCAGTAAAACCTGGGATTGTTGAAAACATTCACATAGGTGCTTCTTGTACGGACACTGAAGTCAACACATATAAAGCCATATTTCAAGAATTCCGCAACGTGTTTGCCTGGTCCTATGAAGAAATGCCAGGAATTGATCCTTCAATCGTTGTTCATGAGATCAAAACCTACCCGGATGCTAAACCCGTCCGGCAACGGTTGCGTCAGATACACCCACGAAAATTTTTTGCCATCAAAACAGAAGTTGAGAAATTACTTAAAGCAGGTTTCATTTATCCAATTCCTTTGACGAATTGGGTATCGAATATTGTTCCAATTACTAAAAAACAAGGGATGATAAGAATATGCATCGACTATAGGGATATTAATCGTGCTTGTCCCAAGGACAACTATCCTACACCCTATATCGATCAAATTATCGATGATTGCGCCGACAGTAAAAATTTTCTCCTTTATGGATGGTTTTTCCGGTTACAATCAAATTAACATTCTACCTGCCGATCAACCAAAAACGGCATTCATCTGTCCATGGGGGACATTTGCGTATTGCAAGTTACCTTTTGGATTGAAGAACGCTGAGGCAACTTTTCAAAGGGCAATGTCTTATGCGTTTCATGACATCAAGCACATTGTGCAACCTTATCTCGATGATTTACCAGCTCATTCATTACGAAGAGCCGACCATCTCACTCACTTATGCGCAATTTTCATGAGATGCAGGCATTATCGGATTAGGCTAAATCAGCACAAGTGTGTTTTCTGTATAGAAACGGGTCGGTTACTAGGATTTGTTGTATCCAAAGCTTGCATTCGCGTCGATCCTTCGAAGGTCAAAGCCATCGTCAAGTTACCACCTCCTTCGACACTTCGCCTACTCCAGAGTTTGCAAGGGAAAGCAAAATTTTTACGTCGTTTCATTCTTAACTACGCCGAGATTACAAAAGGTTTCACCTGGTTGTTGAAACAGAACACTCCATTCTTTTGGGACGAGATAGCTGACAAATATTTTTGATGCACTTAAACATGTGTTGACCCGTGCGCCATTATTGCATCCTCCCAACTACAACCAGGATTACTTCTTGTACCTCGCCGCTTCCCATTCCACCATCAGGATGGTTTTAGTTCAACAGGATGAATTTGAAAGTGAACATGTGATCTATCATCTTAGTCGGACTCTAACTCCCACTGAGTTAAAATATTCACATGTGGAGAAACTGGCCTTAGCTGCAGTCCAAGTTGTTCAACGATTTCGTCATTACATTTTGTTACGCAAAACCACCGTCATTTCTGAATGTAACCCTATGCAATACATTTTGACTAAACAATTGCTAAGCGACAAGTATTCCAAATGGATTGTCATCCTATAGGAATTTGACTTGGAATTTGAGAATGCCAAGTCAAAGAAGTCTTTTGTTTTTGCGGAATTAATGTGTGACTTCCCTCGTGCTGATACCGAACATGTGGAAGAAGAACCCATTGTGGATGAATCCTTGTTCCTTATCATCATTGTTGATCCATGGTACGGAGATATCATTGTCTATCTCCAGACCCAATCTTTTTGGCCAGACATTTCACGATCTCAGCGCCGGCAAATACGATTCCAATCCCAACCTTACATAATTATTGGAGATACTCTTTATCGTCATGGGGTGGATTCTATTTTCCGTTGTTTTCTTACTCGTGATGAGGCTGTGAAGGTTCTTAATGACTGCCACTCTGGAGCGTGTGGCAGTCATATGTCTGGGTATGCCACAACCCAAAAGATTTTGCGCACAGGCTATTTCTGGTCGTTCTTATTCAAAGATTGTATTACTATCGTTCAAAAATGCCACAATTGACAAATATTTGATCGTAAGATGCGCTCTCCTCCTACTCCTCTCCACCCTATCATTGCCATTGGTCCATTCGCAAAATGGGGTATCGATTTTATTACATGTAACCCTCACTCGGCCGGGGGGCATGCATATCTCATCCTTGCGGTAGATTATTTTACCAAGTGGGCCGAGGTGATGCCTACATTTTCGGCAGATGGCAAAACGGCTACGATTTTCATTTTCAACCATATAATTGCTAGGTTTGGTGTCCCCCAAGCTATTATCACTGACCATGGGATTCATTTTCGAAACATCATGATGACCGAACTTACACATCAACTTGGCCTGCGTCATGATAGTTCCACTCCATATTACCCACAGGCAAATGGTCTGGTTGAAGAAGTCAACAAAGTTCTAGTCACCATGATTTGACGAATCATTGGGATTCATCAGTAGAATTGGCATAACATGTTATTTTGGGCATACCGAACCTCAGTCAAAACATCAACAGGTTTTACTCCCTTTCAACTGGTTTACGGTTTAGAGGCAATATTGCCCATTGAGTGCGAAATCCCGTCATTACAAATTGTCGTGCAATTATTGCCCGCCACTTTCGAAGAGGAAAAATGTTTATTATACCTAGCTCAATTAGATGAGAATCGGCGTAATGCTGCATTAGCTGTCGAAACTCATCCCAAAAGGATCAAAGCTCAGTATGATCGGAATGTTACACCCCGCAATTTTTCGGAAGGAGACCTATTCTTACTTTACGATCAAGCAAACGATAAGCTAGGGGCTGGAAAATTTGTACCCATTTGGCATGGTCCGTATATTGTCAAGTGAAAGCTGGCAAAAGGGGCCTATGAGCTAGAAGATTTTGACGGTGTCTCTTTAGGTAAACCTAGGAATGGGCTTTATCTAAAGCGATATTATGCTTAAAATATTAGTGTGGAGATCTTTTAGACTAGTTTCTTTCTAAGTTGGTGTGTTCTTAGATTAAAGATGCATACTTTACTTTAGAGAGTGTTTTTCATTATTAGTCCTGCTTATCTTGATTTTACTCTTGATATTGCAGATGTCGACGCCTCTCCAAACATACATCAGTTTCGCTGATGGCGCTTGTCGTAGTACACGGAACATCTCTTCTGCAGCCTGGGTTATCTATTCACCCTCTAACGAGTTAGTATCTATGCACGGGGTAAGCCTCGGTCAAACAACGAACAAAATTGCATAATACAGTGCAGTGATTGAATTATTATCTGAATCCATCTCATTTGGAATTCGAAGTTTGATTGTTAATTTAGATTCAGAACTCATTGTATTACAGCTTAATCG
The DNA here is from genome assembly GCA_000404065.3 of Pinus taeda. NCBI lineage: Eukaryota > Viridiplantae > Streptophyta > Pinopsida > Pinales > Pinaceae > Pinus > Pinus taeda. The sequence goes on along the minus strand of APFE030937217.1, from coordinate 2,841 downwards.
AGTTTACGCCATTAGAAATCTAGTATTATTACAATTATTTTTGAGAGTCCGTCTTTTGGAACGAGAATTTGATTACATAGAATATCAACACATTCCAAGATATTTATTTACATTAGTAGATGTAGTTGCTTCTCAAATGTTAAATAGACATTTG
>APFE030937210.1:0-14273 GCA_000404065.3 Pinus taeda | reverse complement strand
CATAAAAACACATGGAAAGCTGCAGAATGGTCACCGTCAGAAATTTTCCACATACTTACAACAGTTCCATTTTAACATTGAGTACAAGAATGGAAACACCAATAATGGTGTAGACTGCCTAAGCCGACTGCCAGTCATGGCGATGACCACTGTGCTCAAATATTGTGGACTTGAGACTTCACGGTGGTTGCATCTTTACAAGAGCGATCCAAAATTCGACAACACATACCGGATGCTCTTGGAAGGCAAGAAAGTTTTTGATTTTCACCTCCAGGGTGCACTATTATGTCACCTGGGAAATCTCTATGTTCCTTCAAGAGAGAATTCCAAGATGATTTGGGAGGTGCACTACAGTCGGGTCGCTGGACATTTCAAAGTAGAGAAAATAGTGGCAGTGTTGCAAAAGTATTTTTATTGGCTGAACCTTCGATAGGATGTTAGAAAGTACATAAGATCTTGCACTTCCTTTGTCATTGTCAAACCAATCATCAAGAAGCAATACCTATATACTCCTATGGCTACTCCTATTCGTCCTTGGGAATCCATCTCCATGGATTACATGTTGGGCCTTCCTGCTACTAAGCATGGAAATGACTACACTTTCATGGTCATCAACAGATTCTTTAAGATGGCCATTCTCATGACTTGTAAGAAAAGTATCATAGTAGAAGCCACTGCTAATGTCTTCTTTGAATGAATGTGGGTTCACTTTGGGATCCCATAATCCATTATCTTAGATCAGGACAATAGGTTTGTGAGTACATTTTGGTCAAGCCTCTGGTCGATGTAGGATACAAAGCTCACTAAGTCCTTGACCTTCCACCCCCAAACTTATGACCAAATAGAGGTCATCAACAAGATGATCATGCACATTTTGCGCATGTACAACTTGAAGCATCCACTCATATGGGATGAAAGCCTCCCCTATGTCCAACATAATTACAACAAATCTCTCCATAGCTCAATTGGCCATAGTCCCTTTCATGTGGGATTGGGATTCTAGTCACTAGTCCCATTGATGTGGCCATACCATTTGTAGCTACTCAGTAGATTCAACTCATGTCCAGATTGAAGATGATAGGGCTAACAACTTCATTGAGCAAATTCATCACATCTTCCAGCAGGTCCATGACATACTAGACAAATTCAATACTAAGTACAAGCAACGTCATTATCAACATCAGGTGCCACATAGATTCTAGGTGGGTGATAAAGTTTGGTTACATTTGCAGAAGGAGTGTCTTGCTAGGGTCCACTGCAAGCTTCAATTGCTCTGATATGGGCCTTACACCATCACTAAGGCTATGGGAGACAATTATTTTGAGCTCGACATTCCCCCATTCATTTTCCTACACCCAATGTTCATGTGGACCTTATTCAACCATACTTTCGACCATTACTGGACACATCAGACATTACAAAACATCTCACACCAACAAAACTAAACCCAGACTACATGGAATAGGCCACAAGTTATCGAATCATGGACACACAGATCAAGAATACTCACCATTAGAAGATCCAATTGTATTTGGTTCTCTAAGTTGGCCAACTCTTGCACCAAGTAAAGTAGCTTACCAGGGACCAAGTTTAACAGAAGTTTCCCCATCTAATGGAGGAACTCAACACAATGAGGACAATTTGTTCCTAAGAGGGCACAAATGATCCAAGTGGATATTGGTGGCCACCCGCCTATTCCACTTGAACCCCATCATTATTTCTTTTCAGTTTCCTTAATTGTAGCATAACTTACTATTTTGGGAAGTTTTCGGGTCCTAAACCTCTAGTGCCATTTTGAGGGACTAAAAGACTTTTTTAGGGAAAACGAAGAGACCGAAAAAGTGTCAAATGGACCCACCAATTTATTTCCAGCCTCTTGTTTAAGGTCTTTGAAACAAAGAATTATGATAGTGAAATGAAGATCATATGCCAAAGTTACGACCCAGGGAAGTTGAAATTCCAATTTACCCCAACGAGGCCCACAATATTTTGCCACCTAATCTCCTAGGGTTAGGTTTTTGTATGTTTAGGGTTTCTGATTGTTTCTCAATGATAAAAAGTCCAACAAGCCTCACTATAAAATAGTTCAGAGACATGCAGCCGTGACATATCTTCTCAGAGATAAGCTACAATCGCCCAAGCTAGTTTATTGCCATTTTGTATGTAAGCATATTTCAGTTCTTTGATATTAATTAAATGAAGTTTTATTTATGTTTCATCTCGGTGTTTGTATCTATCTATCAGTATTCTGTTGCATTCTTTTATAATTATTGATCATCCTTTTTTTTTTTTTTATGTTGATATATTACAATGGCAGGTCTTTGTTTTATATGATTGTCATTATAATTATAATTCGGTGGAAACTTTTACGATTTGGTTAATGTTAATGTCTTGCGACCTAGGATCATATATTTATAATGAGTAAGTTATAGTATTCGGCTATATATGTTAGCCTAAACATAAATCTCACTAAGCTCCATTACATTGCCCAAGCCACTAGAAGCTTTTGGAGTTTCCATTGTAGACACATCAACATCCCTAAGCTGTACCTTGTATATGATGCATTGGAATTTATCCAATGATGGGGAATTAGGGATTATTCTTTGATCTATGAATTTAATTTTGGGAAGTTACCATAGTAACAACCCTTCCTTTATCATACTCCATGACTATTCATTTGCGCCTTCACACCTTTAAGGTTTGAGGTCTGTAGATGGAACCCTTGTCATGAATTTCACGATATCAGGTACTAAATGAGCCCACTCCTCCTAAAAAAAATATATATTTTTTACATTCTTATAGGAATTTTTCCATATTATGGTATTTATATGTTTTGGTTCCTAGGGTTTTCTGAACGTTCTTGGAGTATTTCTCCGTCGTTTTCCATTCTTGGAAGTTATGGCAGGAAAGTATGTAGGATTTCCGATATGAACATTGAAAGCTAGTTTTTTTTGTAACTTTAATTATTCCCTTGTAAGGTTGCAAAATGATTTTTCCTTTTTATTTCACTTGACATAATTTGCAACCGGTCTTGGTCATCTTCAAAATTATTCAGGGAGTAATTCCACTGGTTCTTTCTATCAGTGGAACATTCTTTAAAATAGGCTTACTCATTATATGACTTCTGACTAACCCACTGTTCTTTCTATCAGTGGAACATTCTTTAAAATAGGCTTACTCATTATATGACTTCTGACTAACCCACTGGTGGGCTCCAGTATTGCAGCAATAATGCTCCAACTCCTGGGACTCCCTTCTTTACTTTTATCAACCCGGTTGTTTGTAACAAACTTGGAAGCGATGATGCTGTATGCACAAGTACTAGCTCTTGCCGCAGCTGTCACTTGGTTAGCTGGCACAAGTCCGCTAGGGGCTTAAGCCAAATTCTATGGGCTCTTAGAAGAAGCTTTTAATTGATGGACGAAAGCTAACTCAAAGGAAGCTAATCTACTTGCGAAAAGTGACTGGAAAACTGAAGGAAAGCGCAAACCCTAGCAAACCCTAATTCTACCAGCTAGTCCTACTGATGCAAAAAAGAGAGTGAAAACTACTGAAAGAGATGCCATTACTTCTATTAAGGTAAAATACATGTGTTTAAACTACCTTTGTCCTAAGAAAGCATCTTTTTGTATTTTTTGATTAAGTGTCGATTTTCACATGCATATGCTTGAACTGTGCTTTACTGTGCAGGGGTGGATCAAGGAAGAGGAATTCTTGGAAATGGTTGGAAATGTTCAGAGAGGGTCTAAGGAGTCCCTACCACTCTTCTAGAGAGTCTCACAAGGTTTGGCTATTAGGAAACCTCACTTGTGAGCTTCTACAAGAAGTCTGCAGGGGTTCTACAGGATGTTTCAGAATTTCTACAGGATGTTTGGAAATTGGTTTTTAGGGGATGGATGAATGAGGGAAGGTGCATGAATGGATATGGAGGTAGGATAGGGGTTGATAAATGGCCTAAGGACTGGTGGGTGGATCGGTGAAGAGGTGTAGAAGGCTGTCTTGGCTTGAAGAAGGCTAAGGCAATGATGGGTAAGGAGGTAAGGTTTCGCGGACAAAAGGGATAGATGGGGAATGAGAAACTTAGCTAAGAGAGAACAGGTGGCTCAGATGATACTTTGGGTGGATGAATGAATGAAGAAGATGCCTTGCATGGTGTACCTTGATCAAATCAACAAATGCCCACAAATGATCAAATCCTAAACTAGTCTAGTCTAACCATCAACAACATAAATGAACATCACTTTAGTTGGGAAGAAAACCTTGTACACCATCTATGCAAAGAAACATTTCAGATGTCCAAACCCATGACTAATCTCTGCTAATAAAACAAGCACACTAAAGATTGCATAAACAAGCAAACTAGTGTTTTTGTGAGGTAGCATTGTTTTCTCAATTCCAGCTCCAAATTCAATAAGGATGAGGTGAAACCAGGAGTGTGGTTGTTCCTTTTCTTGGAGGTTTTTCTGTTGTTATCCTACCAAAGCACCTAAACCAATGTCATTCATAAACAGTGATCTATTCCAGCAACATAACGAAATCTACTTAATAGAAATATGTTCAAATGCATAAAGGAAAACAATGATACGTAAATGAAAAGTAACAATACAGAAAGGAGGCCCTAGGCTCTCAAGTTGGGCCCAACCCTGAGAGCTTTGGCTCCTATGAAAAAATCAGATTTGATAGGAAACCAAACTGCTTCTCATTATCCAAAAATAATCATAAAAGTCATGCCAGAAATGGCTACAAAAGAACAAAATAGAGCTGCAGCATTGAGGTGCAAAGTACACAATAGTTTCAAAAGTCTTTTTACGAAGGCTGAGGCCTCAACATTTATAGATCACGAGGGACCTAGCTAGCCCCCTCAATTTGTGGAACTCAGCTGTCAAACTGTGAGTTAAATAGTCCCTTTCTAAATGCTGCTTGGCTGCCTCCTACATTCGGTTTGGTGGTCTTTGGAGCTTGGAGTTGGGGGTGAAGATCCCGAGGAAGGGTCATTTAATGCCATAAGCAACCCCCCTTCAAGTCCTCACCTCAGGCTTGGCTGCCTTAGCTCATGATTGCTTTTACTTTGCTCCAATATATGTCAAAAACCTGAAATAAACACGTGTTAACCACCTAGGAAAAGTGACTTCCCTTATTCGTACCAAAGACATAAACATACTAAAAATAATGCATAAACTATAGAAACTCACGGATTTGAACAAGGACTGAACAAGGATAATTAGGCCAAATGAGCCCAACAAGTTACCAATTTTGGGGCTCATCACCCACCTTTCTGGTATGTTGGAGAGGTTGTTGGCGGCTTGCTCTTATACCTACACTTTGGTTAAATTCTGTCGAGGATTATAGGTTTTAACCCATTTTACCTATGATACAGATCCCATTTAGATACCAAACCTTACCAAAGATTTTGGCTAGTATTACTCTGGCCAAATCGGTTCTTTTTTTCTGTAGTTAGGCACATTAGGGTTAATTCCAAGGCCTGAGATTTATGTTAGGTTTAAAGTTAAAGTGATTTTGACGTACTTTTCACAGGATTAAGAATTCCTTAGGTTCAATGGTTGAACTCTGTCTCTTATATAATTTCCTTTGGTTTTGAATTATGGCCTTTCGACCCTCTAGTGACTGTGCTTGATACTTTGTAAATGTATATGAGATGACATATAATTGCCCAAGTGGTTTTTTACTGAGTTTAGAGTCCCTAGATGCAATTTGAACTTAAGTTGCAAAGTATTCACAAGTAAAATCAGGTTTTGAGTACTAGTATTTGCAGATTTATTTTTGTTTTTTCTATTAAAAAAAAAACTGAGTATGAAAGCCCTTACTTGGCACTAGTTTTATTTCCCATATTCATTGTACACAAGAAACTTTCTTCTTTTTGGTATTTAACCAGCCATATAACTTATCGTTCTTTACTTTATTTAATAGTGGAGTTTTCATTGTTAAATTTCATGATTCTTCTTAGGAAATAGTTCCCAATTTTGCTCGATTGTCTCTATTTGAATTTCTGTAGGTTACTAAATAAAATTAGCACATATTTTCGTGGTAGTTTGAATGTATCTTTTGTGTCCTACATGTTTACAATTGTTTATAAATTGTCTCTAATTCTTGCACCCTTTTGTGGCTTTGTTTTTATAATGTTATTTCTTTCCTTGCCAAGGGAAACTACCCCTCGTATGGTTATTTATTAATAGACAACGTTTTTATTTATTTATTTATTTATTTTTTTATGTATTGACATTCTTCAATTATATACAATTAGAAACACTTATTTAATGGAATTTTAAAGTGTTATATTTCCAAGAACTATCTGATTTCATAAAAAAATTAGGGATTGTTCCAGGCTAGTTGTCCCAAGTAAGCTCCGGCCTGGAACTAACCCTTAGAGTTAGGTTCTACTATTATATACATACATAAGTGAATATAAATTTCCTCAATATTTAACCTTTTAAACATTATTTCTAGTACTTCACCCATTATACAATCATACAAGAATAATAGTTTCTCAGAAAGTGTACTTCACTTATCTGTTTCTATTTAGCCAGGGGTTACTCTAGTTGACACTCAGAACATTATGACACCCCTTTTCATACCATTTTTCACCTTGTTCAATTCTCTCAACTAGACCTCTAGTTTTTCCATAGAGGCAATTTACTGCAATTAGTTACAAAATCAATTCACGTAGATAATTTATAGAAAAAAGTTACATCAACAATTCACCAGTAAAAATACAAAAAAAAATATTCAAAGGAAGACATAACTTGTAGCGAATTTACATAGATACTTATATGTCCAAGGTTATTTAGGTTGCCATAGGAGATCACTAGGGAAGGGAGAATGCTCCTCCCTACCATTGAGCACACTATCCCACCAAAGCTCCTCTCGGAGCCAATTTCTCCTTCAGAACAATTTTTTTCTTAGACAAAGACCTAGCAAGGTCTATTCTTAGGCATAAAGACTACACATGTTGAGCCAAGAACTTATAGCCTCAAGAGTATTTCTTAGGGTTTCAACTAAACTACAATCCAACTCAAGAATACCCCAACTGGAAGTGTCCTGCCTCACCTTAACAACATCCTGTTCAAGTTAACAATTTCTATTCTCCTCTTTCTTGTTTGCCTTAGGTTCCTCTCTACCATCCTGACTCTCTTTTCCCAACTGAGATATTTATCTCTAGGGAGAGGAGTAATTGTCCATTAATTGTCTTATAGGTGAAATCTCCTTTTACCATTTCAACCTTAACATAATTCCTTGACTGACCTTAACCAATCTTGTTAATTTAATTAAAATAAAAATTCAGGTCTAACATTACATCAAGCCTTCCATTAGCTCACAATCTGCCAAGTTAGTTGTAGTAGTAAATTAAAATATTTACTTATTCACAAAGTGGTATTGCACTTTTTCATCTGAATTTGGGGATACAATTTCAAGAAATTTTATGATTGTTTGTTATTTAAAATACATTCTTGAATAGATAAATGGATTCAACACCTTGAAAAACCCTTGGGGCACTCAATTTCTATAATTTAAATAATGTAAACTCAAGTTTTTAAAAATATATACTGGATTTTGGTTAAAATTAACCAGAAAAAATGTTGTGAAAACTATTTTGTCTATTAGATTAGACTACGCCAACTTTTATTATTAAATTATATAAATATATTTATTTAACTTCTCTCTCTCTGTCTCTCTCTGTCTCTCTCTCTCTCTTACTATAATATATATATATATATATTATATATATATATATTATATATTATATATATATATATATATATTATATATATTATATATATTATATATAAATAGTATATATATATCTTAAACACATTATTTAGTATAATATTTTCTTACTGGAAATTGTGAAGGGGTCCATCACCTCAATGACAAAAGAAGGGTCCATCACATTGTTTTCCCACTTGAATTTGGTTTGAACAAATAGATAGAGGTGGACTAGTTTTAAAGGTCAGACCTTCCTCTGTTCGACACACAATCTTGGACCCTTTGTTCGAAAAATGAGAAGTAAGCAAGCATACTTTGGGTCCTCGATTTTACCATGGGGCACATTAACTAGCTTTTAGTTACTTTCCCACTTAAATTTGGTTAGAACGGATAGATAAAGGTGGACCCATTTCAAATCTCATACCTTACTCTATTCGACACACAAGCTTGGACACTCTATTTGACGAATGAGAAGCAAGCAATCGTTACTTTGAGTACTCCATTCTCCTGTGGGGCACCTTAATTGGATTTTAGTTGTTTTCCCACTTGAATTTGGTTTGAAGAGATAGAGAGAAGTAAAACAAAGATGAAAGGAGGAAATAAAATTCCTAGTACTTCCAATTATGAGTAGTCTGACTAGTTCGCTGTGGTAAGGAAAGAGGTTCATAAACTGAATCAATGGTGTATTTCTGATTTAGATGCTGGATTATGTAGAGTATATCTTGGTTTTCTCTTCTTTATAATATATATCAACCCTTTTGTTTTCTTTCCAATTTATGTTGCATTTTATTTCATTTCTCCTTTATCTTTAAGATGGATATTTATCTTAGATGAATACTTATCTTTTTGTTCACCAGGTTATTAGTGGTTAGTTTAAATTGGATATTTTCCATTTTTTTCACTGAGTTCTCAGTATTTTGTTATAACTTGCTAATTGAAAATTTTTCCCAATAAGTTCCTTGAGGTTAAGTATAATCATTTCCTTTCTTATCAAAGGGTGTTGATTCCTTTTTAATTCGAATAGTCTAGATAACCAAATCCAATTCTTTGTAATCATTGTGGTGGTGCGGAATGTTGTCAGGTATTCTAGATGAATATAACTAGAGATTTTCCCAATACAAAAGGGCTCTTCCCAACTAGAGGTTTTCCTGCTCTAATGTTTTAGAGGGCCTTGCCCAACTCCCTACCTAATCTAACGTTTCAAAGGGAAGCATTGTAAAATGGTCAAGAGTTTGCCACAACACCCTAGCTCATTTCTTGCTTGAATGTTTCGATGGGAAGCATTATAAAATGGTCATGAGCTTGCCACAACACCCTAACTGACTAAATCTAGGTTTATGGAACCCCAACTTACCAGATCTAGGCTTGTAGAACCCCAATTTACAAGATCTAGAATTCCTAGGGCTAAATGGTTGCGAGTCTGGTAGATATTGTAAAGGAGTTGACAGTGGGTCATTGTTGGAGAATTTTAGATGTTTGCAGAGCTTTTTGGACAAGCCCAAGTGGAAACTTATAAAACACATATGCTACATAGGGTAAGACATCCTTGTGGGTATGTTTAGTGATTTTATATTGGGAAACCCAAATACATTTTATCATGTCTTGGAATTGAATTGAGAAGAACACGATGTTATTTCTTTTGTTAGTGTTTGTTTTTGGACCATAGCTTAGGAAATAGTCAAGCTTTTAGCCCTCTATGATAGATTCCTTCCTAATGAAAATTTTGTAGAAAACAGAGTCACGACATTGAGGAAAAGTAGTAGTAGAAATATAGTGCAAAGGGAACCCTGTAAGGGATTGCATTGTTGATCCATGGAACCATATTTTAGCTCTCCCTATAGATTTAAATGGTTATATTGAAACTCTAAATAGACCCACAAGTTTGAAATGTGAGTATATTTGACTTGTCTTCCCCAATTGTATTTTTCTTCTACTTCATGTACATCGACACCAGGGAAATACCTGCAGGGTTTATGATTCACAAAGAGGAAGGGAAACATAAGCTTTTTGAAAAAAAATATTCTATTGTGGAAGAAGCCTCTGGTATTACGAACATCTTAGATCTTTCAAATCTTGAATATTCACAAAGTTTTAATCAATGTTACTTTAATGTTGGATCATGAGTTTGGGATGTATCATATCCCCTTTCCCAGGCCCCCTATTGCCCTTTTATTGATCTTGAGTTTCAATGCCAAGAGAACAGAAGGCTAGATAAATTTTACATGAAATGGTAGCGGCAACCTTTGGGCTGCAATATTTTGAGGTCAATAGATCTCTGCCCTAATGTTAATATTAGTTTGGAGAAGTAGATGAACTAAGTTTGATCTATAATTTCAATTAGTTTGGAGCTGCATTTCAAGCTATAGTAAGAACATGGAGGCCTAATAATTATGTAGTTGTATTTGAGCCCTGAGTTTTTCCAATCAAAATCAAAATTAATATTCATTCCAAGAATAATATGAAAGAGTTGCATGACAATATCGTATCCTCTGTGTTTTTCTATTCAATAAGGATAAAAAAGAGACCAATGCCAGTCTTATCTTATGTTGATGTTATGTGATTCAAGAAAGTTCAAACTAAGGCCAATGGAATTCTTATATTGACATTATTTGTTCAATTTGATTGGTAGTCTTTTACCAATGTCTTTCTCTTTGATGTCATAATTTAAACAAAGTATCAGATTGAACACCATTAGAAAAACGCTCTACTTTCACTTTTTTGAGGACTTAACCCTTGCGAGGTTGTAACTGAGTATTCAAACTCTAGTGGGGTTCTATCACTCTTCTTCACTTTATTGAGGACTCAAACCTTTTGGGGCTATAACAATGCCTAACTTTCAATATTTTGAGTATTCAAACCCTGTTGGGGCTATTACATTGCTTTACTTTCTCTTTTTGAGGATTAAAGCCTTGTGGCGCTCTAACAATGCCTAGTTTTCACTTTTTAGAAGACTCAAAACCTGGTGAGGTTGAAAGAATGATTATTTTTAGGAACTTGTTCTTCTAAACCTTGCTGGTGTTGACAACAATTCTCATTTTCACTAACTTGGTTGGTCCCTCATGGTTAGTATATGACTAGTTCATTGGGATGTGAAAAATGTCATCTAATCTATGAAGAGAACTATGTAATCTCACTAACGAATTATATGGATTCAATGAAAAATATTTGCCTTTTATCATGACAATATTCAGACTACCTTATTACATTGACTAGGATGTGGGAACGTTTCTCAAAATTCCTCAAGGATTACGGCTCTTTCTCCATCAATCAATAATGAATCCCAAAATTATTTGATTAATTATCAGATGATCTCTCATATCATCCAATCTTTTAAGAGAACTGTGTAGTCTCCCAAAAGACTTGTATAGTTAAGTGAAATTCAGTCTCTGAAGAAAACCGTGAAATCTCTGATAAGGCTTGTGTGGGTTTAGTGAAATCCAATCTATAAAATAATTGTGTGAGTTCCAAAATATTCCGGTGGGTTTAGTAAAATTTTGCATTCAAGGTACACCACTAAGTTAGACTCATGATGATATAGTAGTGTTTATTAAAATTCCTAGTCAAGGAATTTGGTGCTCTATCCATCCTTGATATGGAATTAGGAAGTTAGTCAATTATTTTAATTATGCGCTGATATATAATTTACAAATTCAATAGTGAAAATTTTGATATTTTCACTATTGCACCCTTTTGTTATAAATTATATGCTTTTAATTTTAACCTTTTGTGATGAATCATATGTTCTTATTTTAAAAATGAATATGTTTTTAATTTTAACATTTTGTGATGAATCATATGTTTTTAATTTTATAAATTTGAATAATTTACAATATTTTTGTATTTTTTTAATGCAAGGCTCTTAGAGAATAATTTGGGACCCGTTGTCAAATTTTCTGTTCAAACAGGATTTATTTATTTATTATAAATTTCATGATGGCAGAGAGTGGTTCTTGTTCTTCCATAACAATCATTTTTATCATTGTTAAATTTCCCTATTTCCCAACAATGAGAGGAGCACAAATACATTTAGATCCTTGTCCAATTTTCAACTTAATTGTTACAATAAGTTCCATGATTACGAAAATATGAAAATTAATTCTTGTTTTATAAAAATATAATTAGTAAAGTGCCTATTGTATTTATTGTAAACTTAGTAATGGTGAAAATAGATGCTTTGTTTTATTTAAATATGAAAAGTGGTTCTTGTCACCTATTACAACCTATTTATCTTAAATATGAATTTTAAAATAGTTGAATATTTACTTCAGTAGCATTAAATATTTAGGTTTTGTATGGTTGGAAGAATGTAACTAATGTAATATGTTTTAGAAGTCAAAGTGTACAAGTCAATAATAATTGGCACATGATTGAAACTTAAAATGCATGATATTCATTTATTAAGGAAAGATGCATTTCTGCAATGAAAGAGTAGAAAATACACAAGGACCAAGGTCATATAGGTGCACAAGAAGCTCCAAAGCACAGTAACGTCAAATTTTTACTCTATTCTTTTACTCTATTCTTTCTTGCTTTTACAATGGCTTCCTAGTTAAAAAATGTGCTTCTTATTTATTGAGACATTATTTTGTGATGTTGATATAGACTTCTATCTTCTCTATACACACCCCTCTTTCCATCTCTAGAGTTCTATATTGTGAGCAAGGCCTAGCAAATGTCTGTTACTGATTTTAACCTTTAATTATTTTTTCAAGTGAGTGAAACCATGAATTTATACAAACATATATTAAATATTCAAATTATATATGGATTCTTCATATTGAGAAGTTTTGATTCATTTAATCTATATTAAAAATATAAATAAAATCAATGCATTAAAAATATATGTAATAAGTTAAACTAAATATGATTAATATTTTTAAAGAATCGAAATATTAAATAGATTTATATGTTACGTTTTTTTTTTATACAAAAAGGTTTAATGAATTATTTATATGGTTAAGTCTAGATAACATGAACAAACATGATATGGAATATGGAATACAATATAAGTTAAATTAAAGAAACTTTATATAATATACCTTAAATCAAGGAAACATAAGGTGTTTTTGGGCAATGAATATAAACATAAAGATGTAAATTTCAAACTTTTTTAGTTAGAAGTATAATTAAAAGAAAATTAAATTTATATGTATAAGCATTGGTCAAAACCCTATGCTACATATGAAGATTTAAAATTTAATTTTTTTAAAGAGTAATATTTCTTTACATTATTTTTACATAGAGTACAAGCATGTAGAGAGTTTGAGCTACCATGTCTAGATTGAACATATAAAAAAAAGACAGGCCTGTCCAACCTCGACTAACACTATGCACAACCTACGTACCTTATGCTTGCAAGGATTGCAATGTTATGAGACATTTATGTTATTGAAAAATAATTATTCTTAAATTTAACCTTCTCTACATTCTTCAGAGGATGTATAGAAACTCAAATTCGGATTGTATTTCATTGTCTATATATTTTGCTTGGTTATTACCTTCCACATATCCCCCACTCCTCCTATCGGAATTCCTTTGCACCTCTTAGTGAAATTTCTAGTTCACTAAACCTTGTTACATCGGCCAAGCCAACAAAATCTTTTGGAGCTTGTGTTATAAACACATCAACCTCCCTAAGCGGTACCTTGTAGATGATGCATTGGTAGGCATCCAATGATGGGGAATTAGGGATTATTCTTTGAACGACTATTGTAATTTTGGAAAGTTACGAGAGTAATGACCATTCCCTTCTCACACGTCACAATTGTTCATTTGCACCATCACAGCCTGGAGGTTTAAGGTCTGTAGATGGAACCGTTTTCATGAAATTCAGGGAACAAGGTACTGACTAAGGCCGCTCCTCTAAAAAACATCTTGGTTACATTCTTACAGATCCTTATCCATATTATGGTATTTATACATTTTCGTTCCTAGGGTCTGTTGAACATTATGGGGTTTTTTATCCCTCGTTGTCAATCCTTGGAAGCTATGGCGAGAAAGTTTGTAGGATTGTTAGTATGAACCCTAAAATTTGGTTTGTTCTGCAAATTTAATTATTCCCTTCTAAGGTTGCAAACTGAGTTTTCCTTTTTATTTCACTTGGAAGAGTTTGCAACAACTCTTGGTCATATTTGGCAGTATTCAGGTAATAATTCCATTAGTTTTTCCCGTGAGTGCAACGCTATTTAAAATGGGGTTTGTCAGTATATGAATTCCGACTAACCCACCTTTCTGCTATGGACAACTGTTGTCGACTTGCACTTATACCTGCACTATGATTAATTTATTTTGAGAATTCCAGATTTTAACCCATTTCCCTATATGATACAGAGCCTAGTTAGAGACCAAACTATACTGAGGGTTTCAGCTAGTCTTACTCTACCCAAAGTGGTTCTTTTTTTGTACTTTGGAACATTATGGTTAATACCAAGGCACTGGCCTTGTGTTGGGTTTAAAATTAAAGTGATTTTGACTTATAGTTCATATGATTAAGAATTCCTTAGGTTCAATTGTTGAAATTTGTCTCTTGTATACTTTCCTTTGATTTTGAA
>APFE030937192.1:123858-138188 GCA_000404065.3 Pinus taeda | reverse complement strand
GATAACAAACATCCAATGCAAACATTCAAGCAAATGGATACTTAAGTGACGTTTGCATTCCACTTATTTAGACGGAAAAATAAATTTAGAAAATGGAAACTCAACTTTTCCACTGGATCCAATAGTTGCATTGATGAATCTAGAAAATTCTCCCTTCACTAATGACTACAGTAAACTGACCAAAGGATCATGGAAAACATGCAACATAATATCTTCAGGATGATTTAAAAGAGAAAAACAAATCTCATTCCAAACTGTTGTTTTGCTTATGTGTTGAAATTGTTTCTCTTCAAACAGAATGGGAGAAAACTATTTTCCTTGTTATTATCCATTGTATTCAAGTGTTCTAAATGCTCTTGAATATCCTCAAATATGACAGCAATATCATATGCAAGAGGCAAATCCTTATCACTCACTTGGTCACACAAAATCTTACAAGGCAGTTGCAAACACTCATTAATTTCAAGTGAAGGAATATGACTTTCATCAATATTTTGCCTTTCTTTATTAACATCCAAGGAAGAAACTAATGATTGAGAAATTTTATTATCTTCTTCAAGGGTTGTAACTTGAGACAAGATATAACATGAAATATAATTGGAGACAATATATTCATCATGCAAATATGATTGGTCTTTAATCACTGAAGAAAACACTACCAGTTGAAACTGTTCTCGTGAATCAAGAGAATTAAACTCTGTTGGTTCTTCTTTTGAATCAAAAGACTGTTGTAAATCAACAAATGAATGTTCGACAATATGCTCAATTACCTTTACTTTCTAATTAGTAAAAGTAATGTGTTCTTTAATTTGATCTTCTGCAATTGAGACAACCATAGTGTTAATGTATTCATCCATGGTATCTAAAATATGCTACTAATTTTCACTGTTGTCCTCTTCTTGATGGGGTTCAGGCTGCTGAATTTCTTCCTTAAACTCTGGCTAATCAATTTGTTTTGGTGCTGCAAGAATTATTTCCTGTGGGGAATCTTCATGAACATATAGACAACATACATCCTCTGTTTCTTCCTGAGGGGAAGACAATTCAAGCAAGAATTCTACTTTTTGTTCAGAATGTTGAAAAGGATTTCCATCTAAAGCCTCTAGTAATTCACTATTTGTGAACTGATAATCATCATAGTAATCTTCCAGATATTGAATAAAACTTTCAAAATGATCACAACAATTTTAAATTAGCAACTAAGATGGATAATCCTCTCTGTATTTCTCACAAAAAAACAGTATGAAAATGCTTTAACGAACATATACTAGCAGCAGGCAAATTTTCATACCAAGATCTAGCCTTTTTCTCCAAAGTTTCCGTAAACATTTTCATAAGACAATCTTCATGAAATTTGAATTTAAGCTTACAGATGTGAATATGAAACCTCAATAAATGTACAATAGTATCATCTCCTTTTTTATCTTTAAACAATGGAAGATAAGTTAACCAACCAATATTATGCATGGGATTTGGAAAACCTAGAATCCTTGATATATCCATAGGAGCATACCTGCATTGTATTCTTGAACTCATTTTGAAAACAATCAACAATGTAATGGAGTCACCATAGGTGATTTACAATTCTGGATTCATTAATAAGGGAGTCTCCGTTCAAACTTTGAGCTCCTGCTTCTTGAAACAAGGAGTTGCCAGGTGAATGATACAACCTTCTTGTGTATGATCGTTGTCCATCGTCAGTAATCAGATCTGGAACTTGATACACTTTTCTGGAGAATTTGAAATGTTCATCCCCAGTATGGTTGCCACTATGTTGTTGTTCTGTATTTTTGAGTTTGAGGGAGTAAACGCATAGGACAGCATCAAAACCACTTTGGAGGCTAGGATTTAGCCCTACCAGCTTTAGAGAGGGATCTTTCTATAAAATTTAGCTATGTTTGATGTGAATTTTAGGCTAGTTGTTATTGTACTGATTGTTTTTTTTTGGATTAATTGGTTGATTAAATTGTTATAATTCCATTGGGCTATGGAGTCTAAAGATTAACTTGATCTACATCAAATTTTGGAGTTTCACAAGGCAAGCTAGGTTGCACTAGTTGGATATTTCACAATTTTAAATGGATTATGAAACAGAAGAAATGGAAGATTCAGTAGAAACTAAGGAGCAGTGAAGAATTCCTTAATTTGACTTCAACGGTAAACATATAAATTAATCACAGTTTTTGTTATGTAATTAAGCTTTTCATAAGTAATAAAGAAAGGAGACAATGATTAAACACATAAGCTGAAGAAGAACATCACCGTTTTGTACACCATATGAATCCTGTGAAAAATTCCTTATATTATTGATGCTTCCAGCAACTTTGAAAAATTACAATTTGCAGAGGAAAATATATTCAACAATCAACATCTCTTACTACAAATGATGAAGTATTTATACAAATTCTAAACTAAAATATCTTGAAAAAATATCAAGATTTGTTATAAATATCTCAAACTGTATTACACAAATAGAACTAAAATATAGGACATTCAAAACCAATGAATCTACTTGGCACTATCTTTGTGGATTGCTAGTGACAAAGAAGAGAAATTTGAATTTTATAGAAACCCTCATTTGATGAGGTGGCATCCAAGTCACTAACTTTCTTTTAGCTTTTTCCTCCCGAAATTCTGAAAATAGGGCACTATAATACGTTTGTATATCCCAAACCATAATATATGTTATAAAACTTAGAGAGGTTTTGTAAATTATAACATTGGAAACAAAAAACTCTTTCATTTTTTGAAAATTCATTTCCACCTGCTCGGAAACGGAATTGGAAAACACTAGCTGAAAACAGGAAAATTCAGGAAGATATGCCTTCAAAGAATCATTACCATCTCCCAAACCATGAAATTTGTTACAAAACTGAGAGATTTTTTTGTGAATAAGGATGTTATAAACAAAAACCTCTTTTTTATTTTGAAAATTCATTCCTAGTTGTTTTTAAACCATGTTTGAAATTTCTGTGTTGTATAGGGAAAAAAAACATAAATTAACTGACCATGAAATAGATATATGACGTGGAGGCGGGAGGTGACATGGAGGTTGGGGATGATGTGGAGGCACATGGTTTGTGGAAATGAAGTGGGGTCCGCAAGGGTTATGTGGATAAATGATGTGGAGGTAGGGAATGGAAGTTGAGTGGAAGTGGGGGGTGACGTAACCAAGAAGGCGGTTTGCGGCAAGGAGCGAATACCACTTTCAGAGGGGGGTAGAGGCAGATTGTGGTATTAGTGAAGGGGGGTTTGAAATGTTGAGGAGAGTACATGTATCAGCAAGAAACTACCTCTTTCGGACCCCCCCCCCCCCCCATCTCGGCGTTAAATGGAATCATAGAGGAGGGGTCCGAAAAGCTTCCAGAGTCATCGAAAGTGAGCGGAGTTTGAAA
This sequence comes from Pinus taeda, assembly GCA_000404065.3. NCBI lineage: Eukaryota > Viridiplantae > Streptophyta > Pinopsida > Pinales > Pinaceae > Pinus > Pinus taeda. Next base: position 134,793 of record APFE030937192.1, on the reverse strand, counting down.
TCTATGCGGTAATGTGCATGCAGATTAGTGTTGGTGGTCCCCATCAAACTTTTGGGTGGATCACTTTATGAATAAAATCAAAACTTAGGATAAGGCTACCATACACATGATCTGAGACATATTACATTTCTCCTTTTCTCCTAAACTAGTACACCTTAACCTAATTAGGGTGCATTTGAATGTGAAAACTCTTATTTTATTTTCATTTTTCTATCTACTCTTTGGAAATCATTTGCAGTATGAAATATTATTTACAATTTGAAATTTCTAAGATAAAATACTCAGTCACCTTGAGACCCTATAAATTATAGGACCTTAATAGACGCATCGCTAGAGTTAATAGATCCACGAGAGATGGTTAAGCACATGTTGTGAAACAATCGAGGAGAACTAGTTTATCCAATGTCCAACATTCTCTACCCTCGTGGTCTGCAACTAAGCAAATCACAAACTATTGCTCTCTAAAAATTTTCTACCACAAATATCAACCAAACTTCACCTCTTCTCTATTTTTGCGATTTGTGATTATGAAACTACCACATTACCATAAGTCATTATCAAATGTGATAGTTGAAATCCCTCTACCATATAGCCTTGCCACCCATGGATAGATCTCACTTGCTTATTTTCTTTGTGTTTTGTGACTAAGCTAACTGAAATCTACTCTCCCAATCTATGGCTAAGGCTAACTACACTCAAACTTCACAACTTGCGGTCCAGCTTGAAATAAAGATTTGTGTTTTGCCTAAAATTTGATGTTTCCATAAACATCTTTGAATGTTAGATACTACCAATGTTGATTTTTTCATTTTTTCATTGTTTACGAGTGAAATGGCTCCAACAACTAGAAAGAAGTTTGAGAGAGATTAACCCGAAAGCAGCATCGAGGGAATTGTGGAAAGCCATCTCAACATGGTACCTGTATTTATGGACATTACATGCTCCATAGACAAGATAGTAAAGATAACCTGAGCAGTTATATACCAATTTTTTTCCAACAAGGAGGTGGAGGCACTACAAGACGAAGAAGATCACCAAGTATATATCAATGTTAATAAATCATGGTTTCACAAGGTTGAAGCACATCTAATTATGTTTCCGTGTGCAGAGACAATTGAATGGATTTTTTAGCATATAGATGGAAATGATACAATAATCACGAATGATCTAGGGGAACCAATAGCAACTTACACAACATTTGATATAACTGAATATTATAGTTTGTTGAAACATAACTCCATCCTTAATACAAATTGGTTTGTTAGCTTCACCAAACTAACAAAGGATATCTTGAAATACTGGTGGCAAGAACCAAGTAAATTCAACCAGAAGGTTGATGTCATTTACAAGACTACATCACTCAGGAAGGTATATCAGATGTTGGAATCCATGTATTTCAGAATGTATGGTAAATCAGATGTAGCTCTTTTTGAGGAAAGATGGGTTCCCATGATCTAAGCATGTGCCACAAATGGAACCATTTTTAACTAGGCAGGAAACTTAGCTTCATCCTTTCAGAAAAAAATATTAAAAGGGAGAATAATTCCTCGGAAATAAAGCAAGCAAAATTTTACATGGCATCTTACTTGCTAGATGCCTTATGTGCAAGTTCGAGGGGTTGGGATGGATATGGGGTTATGATCAAGGAATTCCACCTATACATATATACTATAAAAATATATGGGACATGGGATACAAAGGGATGTATGATTGAATCATCAAACACTTCATATCGTCACTATATAAAATAATTTTTGACATGGAGCCTCCTTGTATGACAAAAAGAGACAAGCATCCTTGTAGGATATCATAGATTGGTTCACCCCTAGAGATGCCACATACAATTAGGGTATTTGGTGCATACAATACCCCTAATCAATTGCCTATGTTCATCACAAACAAAGTGGTAATGCAAGTTGCATACCAACTTACTATAGGATTCACTAGCTCGTTGGTGAAATACAAAAAAGCTCCATGGCCTATGATTCCTTTGAATATTGGACCATATTGCATAAAACATTTCAAGGATGAAAAGGCAAAAGCCAAAGATTTGGAATACTTCAAGTTTGGTGAACTAAGATTTCATATATATGATTTGAAAGGCATTGTCACCAAACATTGTAAAGCAGTCAATTATAGTTGGGAATATGCTTCACTTGTTGCTGAAGATGAAGAGAAGGTAAAGAATTTCTTCAATGTTGCTAAAGCCTTGGAAGAATCTCAAGGGATTGGAGCCTCGAAAATTTTGTCCTAATGATGGGTCTTGGTTTAGACGTGAAATGTTGATGATTAAAATGTATATTATGGAGCAATTTCTGACATCACAACTTCAGGATTGGAACCTCTTAGCCTTTAAACAACCCTTAAAATTCAGATGGAGACTCATAGGAAAAATCATGAATTTAAAGCAGAGGATAGTTTCATTGAAGAGAAAATAGGAGCAAGAGGCCAAGACAAAAATATTAAAAAAACAAATGGTTGAATGAGAAGTCGGGAAATAAGTAGAAGAGGAATCTAAGAAAAAGTGAGTAGAAGAAGAACTGAGGAAGAAAAAAGAGGAAGAGGAAAGACAAAAGTGGGAAGCACTGAAGAAGAAAAGAAAAGAAGTAACAAAGAATAAGAAATAAGAAGAAGTCATGAATAAAATGGAGGAGGAAGAGAAGAAGAGACAAGAAGAGGAAAGGAAAATAAAAGAAGAAGAAGAAGCTAATAAGAAATAAGAGTTGGACAAGAAGCTAAAGGAGGATCTCTTTTCCAAATAATTAGGTGATAAAGAAGAGGAAGAGGCCAAGTTGAACAACTTGTAGCTAGAGAAAATTATACCCTCTATGGACGTCTAGTCTCCCACACTTATTACTAGATTACATCTTTCGATTGATGAAACATGTAGTACGTTTGAAGAAGAAGAGAAAAAAATGGATCTCTCACACTTCAGATTTGACCAATTCAAGAAAGATATATATGAAGAGAGGAGAAAGAGCTTAGAAAGAGATACAAAGAAGCCCACATTAGTTACCATCAAGAGGGTCATAGTGGTCAACACTACAGCGAATCCAATTTCCATAGCTTCTGTTAGATTTGCATTCTTTTTTCCCACTGCACATAATGTAGAACAATTGGTAGTTGGAGTTAAAAGATGATTTGGCAAGGACCCAATAGGAAAATGATAGGTAGTATGTTGAGAACTACACTCTTTCAATCTCAAGTTCATACAAATAATATTTCAAGGTGAAAACCTTGGAGGAGATAAAGGTAGTAGAAAAAGTCATCAAGCAAGTTTATGAGGGAATGGTCACCCTTCACAAAACAATATCTCTATTGTCAAAATTGCAAGGTCATATGAAAGGGAGAGGAGAATCAATTAAGAAAGACTTATTAGCTATAGAATACCAAGTCCTTGAATGCAGCAAATAATATCCAGATGCATGCACTAGCAGGGCTTCCCAGGAAGGATAAAATTAGCACTGACATGGACAAGGAAAAAATAAAAATTTCATTGTAATCGCATGAAAAAATTCCCAAAATGCTAATTGTATATCAAACACGATCTAGTGAATTTGAAGCTCTCATTGAGGAATACAAAATAACCTCTATTGGTGTAATAGGATCAATGATACTTGAAGGGAATATTTTCTAGGAGGTCCAGGATATATTAGATGTGTTGAAAAAAGCAGTTGCTCAAGACAATTTGAAGACTACAAAGGAAGAAATTGCACAACATATTGTAGGACCAACAAAGTTGCACACTAAACTCTCTAGGCTTTCAAATTGAATATAGTGAGACACGAGGATCCTATTGTTAGATGCTATAGAGTGTAAGATGATGCTTGAAAGGGAATTGTCAAATAAGTTCAAATCCATCACTTTTGAATACAAGGCTTGGTACACACACTTGACACAAGAGTTGCATAATGAGGCTCTCGATATGGCTACCATAGGTTTGGTTCCATGAAGGAATATTGTCTTTTGAAATTCATTGTAATTTGTAAATAAAGTTATTTTGAAATTAAAGTTATAATAGAATTTAGAAATAAATTTCATAAATAAGGTGAAGAGTCATGAGGGAAGTTGAAAGGTCATGGGAGATGAAATGTCACCCCATTTTTTATAAATATACCTTGATGGCTAGTTAGGAAGGACTTTTAGTTTTGGACTTCTTTTTAAGCACCTTTTTTAGGAAACTTTGTACACCCTTTTGAGAAATCAAGTTGTAGCTTATCACTTCCACTATTAGATTTCATGGATGCTTCTTGTTATGGTGCATTAGACATTTCAACATAATATTGAGAAGCTCATTAAGCCAAGGAAGCAATTTCATGCATGTATTGTTGAGCATTGTGGGAATTAGCTTGTGGTGATTTGATGGTATGTGTTTGTGTTTCCATGTGTTAAGGTTAAGGAACTCTTTCGTTAGTTTATAACACATATCTTACTTGAAGTTGTATGTTATTTATGCTTTCATTGTCATTGTTGGTTGAGAACTAATTCATTATTGATAAATGAATCCCTTCCTTTATTCATGTGTCTTAATTGAAGTATGCTTACATCATTCATTTAAAGATCCATGTTATTTACTTTAGTTGTGGCTATGTCTTTTGTATCTTAATTGCATAGTAATTCATAAAGCTATTATAACTTGTGTTTGTTGGGAAATATATTAGTTTTATCATGAATTTCTCATTCTGTCCAAAAAACAATTTAGAACAACATGGTGGTGGTCAAGCCCACATACCAGATGGGAATCTTATCCTAAACGATGTAAGATCTAATTGGGATTTGAACCGGGGAGATACCCATTATGTTGGCGAAAAATTTTGGCCTCTCAATAGGTCCTCAACCTTAACAAACTACAACAATGCGCGACACAATGAAGGCATCGAATAACTAGGTACTTCAAATGCTTCGGGATGTTTCTAAGGAAGAAAACATTAGATGGAAGTGAACAAGGAAGTAATTCATCAGACTATAACTGAAGAACTGTAAGGAAAAAGAAGTATGGACTAACTACATTACATCATCCATGAAAAAAATACAATTGGCCTATCCAAGCTATCCAAAAGACTAGCTAAAGGTCATGCAACAACTATTTCATCAACTCATTGATGATAATTTGCAAATGAAAGAATGAGTTAGGCAACTCTAATAGTAGAGGCAAACACCAAATATGAAAGAGTTATCTTCCATATTGGAGTAGGAGTTCATTGCCCTCAAAGAAATCAATAATAAATTGGATACTATAGACAGGGAACCTACTCTTAATGTTGACCTTAATAACTAGTCGACCTATTTGAAACTACAATAGATTGAGGATCCAACAATTAGAGTTTAAGGACTTTTCCTACAAACATCGTGACATTTCTTAGCCCTGATTAATAATATCCCTTGAAAATCAAATCATCCAAGAGAAGAAAATGTAGAAAAAGGTGATTCAAAAAGAGCTTCAGTGGCTAAGGGAAGGCAAGAAATCACAAATAAAAGCTTTCAACACTGTTGACTACCTGCACAACATTAACACTAAGATATAATGTTACAATAATAAGGCACCCTTGACTTACCAGCATTCCAAGAAAGTTCATTATGCAACAGACTAAAGTACTTATAGAAATGAAGGCTTTGGACATTAAAGCATAATATTCCATTAGGGATTGGTCAACATTCAACTAACATATTCATTGACTCACCTCAATCATACATCAAATAACATTCAGATATAGCCCACCTCCAACATCTTCACTTTAGCCACCTCCTCCAAGACTTAAGAACCAATTTTTTTCTACTACCATGTCATAATGTGGCCTTTCGTTACAACCAGTACATCCAACCTCTCCGAAGGTTGAAGTAGAAGGGTCCAATTGGTTGGTTGGAGAGAGAGAAATGAGGAATTATAATTTTTAACCTAGATACACCATTGCACAACGGAAATGATGATTAGAAAATGGATTCAATCAATCAGCTAGCACCTATCACTCCCCTAGCATAAGGAAATCTAGCTCTAATGCAGTCCAAGTGAATCAACCAATACTCGATCCAATTTGCTATCTTCTTTATCTTTCATCTTTCACATTCTAAAATTCCTTTTGTAAATGTAATAAGTCCAAATCTACCCTTCTTTGAGATGAAAAATGCATTAAGGGTTGGGGGGGAATGTTGGAGGGGCTAGTAAACTTGGTTGACCAACCTTGTCAAGTCAGCATATTCGACTGATTTTTGGTCTATATCATAATTTGGTCGACTCCCTAACGAGTTAGATGATTGAGTTAGATGTTAGTTAGTTAAACTATTGTAACTGTCTAAAGGTGATATAAATATGTATGTACTCGATAATATGAGATTGTTTTTGGTTAGATGATTGAGTTAGATGTTAGTTAGTTAAACTATTGTAACTGTCTAAAGGTGATATAAATATGTATGTACTCGATAATATGAGATTGTTTTTGGTTATATATTATTATATTCTATATTATTTATATAATAATATATTAATATAATATATAATATATCTATACTATTTATAATATATATATTATATATATATATATATATATATATCTATAATATATAATATATAGATATATATATAATATATAATATATATATCTATATATATATATATATATATATATATATATAAGGTTGTCTTTTTTTGGATGTCCACTACTTATGTTATCTCCTTTCCTCTTTTTTCACTAGTATATTGTCGTATGAGATTGCATGGTGTACAAATTGATGGTAACTAATACATATTATTGCCTATGCTAGAACAGTGGGGCTCAAACAATCCAAAGCAAGATGAACATTCCCCTTTGTGGCCAAGTTAGGGGTTGTACTACCTACCACATATGTGATGGAAAATGGAATGGTGCATAAGGGAAAGTCATTTAATACAACAATAGGTAGTTTGTTTGTCGACACCTAATCATCAGGATTGGGTGAATAAATAAAATCAATGTAAATAAATAATAAGAGACATGAATAGTCATCGGGAGATGCAGTGAACAACCTCCCTAATGTATATAATAAAGACCATCCTGAAGGAATGAAATATACAAATCAATTTTGCTTTGAGGATTTACTGCCTGGCTTGACATGGTATCAAAGTCAGCTCCCAAAATAGTTGTAACTCCCTTCTACCTACTGTTCTTTGTCCACTGCCCCTATGTGCTCTGTCTACCATAATCAATTCTGAATCCTCTGACCTGACAGCCTCAGACCTGAAAACCTTCTGAATCGTTGCTGCGAAAGTGTTCACCCTTGAGACTGTGTTGCTACGAAAGTTTACTGCATAGCTGCAGACTTGCGAGCAGGCTTGCGAGCATCCTTGGTCACGAGCTGCCTACTTGATACATGGAGCCTTCGTATGAGGATTCAAAATAATAGCCTTGGGGTTTCTGGTAGAGCCTCGCCTCCAGACCATGATAGAGAGAACTAATACTATAATGTTGGTAATATAACATTGGAGAGAACTGATACCTTAACAAAGTCTTATTAACATTTCTCATAGCATTGTATTAACGCAATCTTATTAACGATGTTCATAGCATTGTATTAACATTGTTCTTGGCATATAATGTTGGTAACGTTGGTAATGCTTTTCTTGCCATATAAAGTTGGTAATGTTGGTTTTTGGGCTATAGGTTGAAGTTTTTTTGGCCATACGTTGGTATACAAGAGACTGTTCACTAGTTTATGAAGTGCAAGTGTTGAAGTTAAATGCGTTGAATATACATGGCATGTGTTGAAGTTAAATGCATTGAATATGCATGGCATGCATTGAACTGTTTTTGGTACACTGTCCTATAATGTATATGTGAGTTGAGCCCTGATTTTGTGCATGTTTTAAAATTGCCTTTGTGTGTTAAAAATTTTTGAAGGGTTGCACTGGGTGATCAATGTAAAAATAAACCAATATATATTTTGAATAGTGCCAATATATATGTCTTGGGTATTGACATTTGTTGTCAAGTTGAGTTTGTTGTCCAGTCATATCAGAATTATATTTTTTTCCCATTAAGAGTAAAATTTTTGTAGCAGAAGTTTTTTTGTTACAATATGCATTCAATCATATCCATCGTGGGAATAGTTCTGACTGGCAAGGAGAACTATCTTGAGTGGTCCTGAATGATAAAAACACACGCTTATTTTCAATGAGTTGTGGAAAGGAGTGTGTGTTTGAAATGGAGAAAAAGAGCCAGAACAGCCTACCTCAGACAAAGAGCTCGCCATTTGGGAAAACAAGAACAGCAAAGCTTATGCATTAATCGCAGCATCTATAAATGAAGAGGTGAGTCACCATACTTCACCATTTTCAACTGCTTTTGAAGCCTTACAAAAGCTGCAAGAACTCTATGACTCACATTCTGCACTTTAAGTTGTTCAACTCATGATTAAACTCTTCACTCTTGAACTGCAAAATAATGATCCTCTTGCTCTTGCATCTAAAGTAAAGTCTATAATGCATGATATCAAATCCACTAAGGTTGAATTGGATATTCCTCTTATCGCTTTTCTCAACACACTTTATCCTACTTACTATAATTATCTTAAGTCATTGCAAGAAAATGGAAATCTCAAAGATATCACCTTTGACTCTCTTGTGAAAAAGTTTACTGAAAGAGAGAAAGCTTTTGGAAAGAAAACAACCCCTAAATCTTCTAAAGAGGTTGTGTGCCTTTCTCATAAAGAAAAGCATCCTGCTCAAGATTCTTCAAGAGGAAGAGGTGGTCAAAGAGGAAGAGGAAGATATTTTAGAGGCAGGGGGGGCAAACAGTCTCAAGGAGAAAAGACATATTTGCACTACATATGCTGCAAGAGAAATGGATCACATGATGCCTCTACACGCAAGTTACCATGGGACAAAATTGGGCAGCAAAGAAACCAACAGAAAGGTAAAACTGATGAAATAGACGAAGGTAAAGCACCTAAATCCACTCACTATGTTGTGGCACAATGTAATATTGGAGTAAATGAAGATTTATTTAATGCTTCACTTGCTTCTTGGAAAAATGATTGGTTGCTTGATTCAGGAGCAACCTGCCACATGATTCATAGAAAATATTTTTTTGAAGAATTTACTGACAATGTTGATAGAGCAGTATAATTTGTAGACCAGTCAAAAATCAAGCCATGAAGGCTTGGCACAATTAGGCTTAAACTGCCTGGTCTTCCAAACTTTCTTCTGCATCATGTTCTATATCTCCCACAACTCAAGAGAAACTTGTTGTCCTTAGTCCACATCCGCTAGCAAGGTCACTCCATTCATATGTTTGATGGCAAGCTTGAGATAAGAAAAGCATCTAACCACTCACCTGTCATGAGGGGAATAGAAGAAGAAAGGCTTCTCAAGCTGCAAGGAACCTCTGCTCATGCACAACATTTCTCATACAGTTCTCATTATGAATAAGGTACACTTCCATCAAGTTTATTATGGCATGCTAGATTTGTACATTTGAACTATGACAGCCTCCGCTTGTTGAAGAAAAATGGTGTTGCTGGTTTGCCTACAATTCCTAGGAAACTTAAGCAGTGTGATGCTTTCATTCTAGGAAAGCATAGCAAATAGTCTTTTCATGATTCACATTCAAGAGCACATAGAAAACTTGAACTCATTCATTCAAATTTATGTAGTCCAATGCCTATTCCTTCTGCAAATGGAAATAAATATACGATGACATTTATTGATGACTACAACAGAATGTGTTGGGTTTATTTATTGAAGAACAAATTTGATGCTTTTCAGACATTCAAGAACTTTCATAAATGGATTGAAAATGATGCACAATCTCATATTGGGTCTATTTGCACTGATAATGGAAAAGAATACACATCAAATGAATTTGAAAACTATCTTCGCCAACATGAGATCAAACATCAAACAATTGTGCCTTATAATCCCCAACAGAATGGTGTAGCTGAAAGAATGAATAGGACAATCTTAAATATGGTACGATCCATGCTCTTCTTCAAAAATGTAAAGATAATGTTTTGGGTTGATGTTGTTCTATGTGCTGCATATATAAAGAATAGATTTCCATCTAATGCTATCAGAAACAAGACTCCATATGAAATATGGTATGGACATGTCCCTTCCGTAAAGCATCTCAGGGTCTTTGGTTCCACCTGTTATGCCTTGATACCAAAGGTACATAAAAACAAACTTGATGCTAGAAGTCGTAAATGTATCTTCTTGGGGTATTCAAACACCTCCAAAGCATACCGTCTCTATGATGAAATAAATAAAAAATTTGTTGTATCTAGAGATGTAATTTTTATTGAATCATCCAAAGCTAACAATGTTGTTGAGCAGCAACTTCATCACTTGGATAGATTTGCAAAAGCAAAATCATTTCAAGAATTTGATAATCATATTCCACATCTTGAAGGGGGGATTCCTATACTAGATCAACATGTGGAATATTCTTCTGAAGAACACTCTCCCATGCATGAAACTCCAACAACGGATGATGTTTTAAGTGATGTGATTGACAGAATTGGGAGACTCAACCTTGATTCAGTCCCAACTCAATCAGCGAAGCAGCCTGGACCATCTGAGAAAGGTCCCCCAAAGTGGCTGACAAAGAAACTTGAAAGTGTTCATCCTGATGAGGTTGGAAAGACAGGAACTAGAAATTCAAATCAACAAAATGGAGGTGATGTAGATGACTCTAATTCACCAGTTGATATGGATGTTTCTTATGATTGTGAATTGAACTTGTCTACAGATTTTGAACCAACTTCCTTCAAAGAAGCTGCTTCTCATGATGAATGGAAAGAAGCAATGCAAAAGGAGTATGATGCCCTCATAAAGAACGGCACTTGGAAGCTGGTTGATCCTCCATTTGGAACCAGACCAATTGGCTACAAGTGGGTCTACAAGAACAAGTACAAAGCTGATGGCTCACTTGACAAGCACAAAGCTAGGCTTGTGGAAAAAGGTTT
>APFE030937192.1:101795-123472 GCA_000404065.3 Pinus taeda | reverse complement strand
ATATTTGGGCACTGCAACCCCAATCACATGTGTCCATAAACCAAGGGCTTCTAAACCCCTAAAAGTGTTGTTTCATACCCTAAAGGATCAAGGTCAACTGATTACATCATTTCCCAGAAGTTCTCCCTAAAAAACTGATCAAAACTGGACCATACAGACTACTCCATGCTAAGGGTGTGATGCATATCACCTACTACACACAAAGGGTGCAATGCATACTGAAAATCCCTTCTGTAGGGTGGGATGAGTGAGAGCAGACAAATGGCAAAGCCAGTTTGCTAGGTGGATACCCAGAGAATCTTCTAGAAACTACTCATATGACACTTGCCTCTCTGAATTCACCCAGGGATGAGTAAGAGATCATGAAATCTCCAAGTGGAACCAAGAACTATCAGTGAAATGACACTTTAATCAAAATCCCAGAAGCTAACTCACCCCCTGCAAATATCTATATATGGATCCCTCATTCTAGAGATCCAGACGCTAGAATTTTGTATTTTGTAAGGAAGTGTTGTTAGTTTCTCTTTAAAGCATTGTATTGTTGGGTGATCTAGCTTTTCATGAGGTGAAGAGGGCTTTCATGCTGGGAGGATGGCATTGGATCACACAGTTGGGTTGTAATCCTCTCTTCTACTACTTCTATCAATAAAGCTATTTGAGTTTTCCTTCATATACTTGTATATTTCTGAATCTTGTATTTGTGTATGCATTTGTATGGTTGATGTACATCTGATCCTATATTGTTTATGGTTATAGATCTCTATGATTTGATGGTATTTTGTTGCTTTGACTCTACAGGTGTTCTTTGAAGTGGGACAACTGATGAAGGAGTGGTGGGACAACTGAGGAAGGAGTGGCGAAGCTCTATCAAAGGAGGTAGGAAACAAGTAAGGAGCCAAGCAAAAGACTAAAGTTGGTGCTCTCTACTTCTCTCTCATAAAGGAAAACATAAGTTACTTTGAATTGCTTATTTCTAAGATAGCTACCCATCTTAGTGGGACTAGCAGCTCTAAATAGACACTAGTTTTTCCAGAAACAAAATGGTGACTCCACTGGGGAGTGAATAGTTTTTTTGTTTGTTACTGTTGTTTGCTTTATAAACTACAGATGGAGCTTGAAGTTAAGACAGCTAGCCTTCGAATTGCTTTTGCTATGCAATTGCAAAGTATATCAATGTTGCTTCAGTCAATCTCTGGGTTAGTTTATGAACTAAACATCTGACTTACAAACATCCTAAGTGCCTTGGTGGTAGCTCAATAACCTTATTATATCAGCCCCTATACTTTGTTTTTACTACATATCATAAGCTCAACTTAAATCCCTGAACTTAGTTGCAAATTGTGGGTGAAAACCAAGCTCAGTCTTGTTCCTGGACCATCGCACTGTCTCTCATTAGTATTCTGGATGCATCGCACCTCCCATGTGCTGCAAGTGAGATGCATCCCTATTTCCCTTAAGGATAGGTGCAATGATTGAATGAGATTGTTTCTACCTCCAGATTTTGGTTTTTTCTTCATTGTTTTCAGCTCTATTCAGTAGTTTTGTTGTCTATGATCAGTATATCACTATTGAAACCTACTTCCCTTACATTATTCAGCCTCCATTGATAAGGAATTTTGAATTTTTTTTAATGTATTTTTCATCATTTACAGTCCTCCTTTGCAAAAAGTAGCTTAATCGAACTGTCGTCTTTTGATTTGAAAGTGTCACAGTTGTCGTTTTCAGTCAAAGAAAAGAGTGTCGTAAAGTATTCCTCTTTTAGATAGTCGATTACAATTTTGCCATTGTAATTGATTTGAATTGTCAATTATTTGAAGTGTCGAAAGCAATTTTCCGTTCAAAATTGAAAGTGTCGTCTTAGTCTTCCTTTCGTTCTTCAAAAGAAATTGTTGAAGTGTCGCTTTGAAGAAAAGTACTTCATATCTGTACTTAGTTTTCTTTTTGTCATTCTCACATTAAGGAAATGGAAAAACAAATACATGCCTGTGCATTTGCGTTTAGACTGCATGCGGAAATTGATTTAGGAGAAGTGCATTTAGTGTGTGCTCTCTGCTCTATGTTGAAAGATTTTACACTTCTTTCCCTAGTAGCTAGGATTTTCATTGCTAAAAGAAAATAAACAATTGTTTATCATCTTAGATTGCATATTTAGGAATTGTATATCTACATAACGTGGTGAACCTTGAAAGACAAACTTCTTAATAAATATCAACTATAAAATAAACCTCAATGAACAAAAAAACGCTTTAGAACCTAACGCACATCATCTAGAAGTCTAGGCTAGAGACGTATTCCGGCGTCGTAAAGCCTAGGAACTATCGTTTTCAAATTAGGTTGGGTGATTCCTCCTCTTTGATAAGACAAGTACCAGTACAGACTTGTGCTCCCACATACCGTCGAGTATATATTAGGAGACCACAATAGGCTGATATCCTTTATCCTTAGGAAGTCGTGTCTGCCACCCTATCAATCGCAATGCACTGAACACAGCATTCGGGAAGATTGACTAGCATACGTAAAGTATATTGCAGTTTTGCGATTGGTTTGGTAATCCCTCTATCTAGATTTCTAGAGTAGTCACTTTCGTTCCCTTTCAGACTCCTTAAAAGAAAAGGTCCATCTGAGCACTTGTCACTTCAGGCTCATTAAAAATCGAAGGCGACTAGAGTCATCTTTAGCTTTTTATCGACCGTTAAAAATTGAAAAAACAAGTTGTGTCAATGCATCATAAAATTTATTTTATTCGGAATAACATCATTGTTCCCTCATTGGTCTTAGGTTGAGAAAATGGAGTCCACCAATCAAGGATTTCCCCTTGGGGGCAATCCTAGTCCTTTCTCTTCTTGGGGATTGGTGCCCCTTATATGGCTACATTTTCCCTTCGAGGATTGACAATTGGCCGGCCAGTATGGCTTTTCTCGACCTTTGTCATTCAAAACACCGTAATTACTGAGCAATCAAATTGGAAACTGGAGTTGCTCCCCCACCTTCTACTTCATTTGTTTCTCCCTCTCCTTCTTCCTCTTCGCTTGGTGAAACTAGTAACACTAAAAATTAAGTAACTGAGAAGAAGAAGAAAGGGAAGGAGAAGAAGAAGAAGTAGCCAACAGTGAAAGGGGGCAACCATGCATCATCTAGCGAAAATTCACACACTACACCTTCCAAACCTAAATCTCCATGTGTCATTTGCAAAGGAGACCACTATCATCGAGATTGTCCTTGCATCCCGCAGATCTTGAGAGACTGGTCTCCCTACTTGCACAATCTGGTGTCTTCAACCTTCTGTCGATCATGTTCAGAGTACACCGTCAACTAGTGAAAATGAAGTCAATGGACAAAAAGGAAGATCTAAATTTCCTTGTAGGTTGTGTGAAGGTGACCATGCCCTCCACCATTGTCCTTTACTAGATGAAGCTAAAAGAGTCTTGGATAACCGTCCTGCTTCACCACAACGACTTCCACCTAGACACAAGAAACTCTTACCAAGTCCATCGCTAGTTGAAAATCTGACTGACACACCTATGTTGTCAGTCAATGTGTCTATCATTGAAGATAAACCCTCTAAGTCCACACCAGACCAAAGTCAACAGGTCGAGATGGCAGTCGACCCAATCTTGTCTTCAAAAGGTCCACCTTCAGATGATACAGTCTCCAAAGAGAATGAGAATGACACCGTTCAAATTCTTTTTGTTAACACAAAATCTGATGAACATGGGGTAATCTACCCATTCCCCTACCGTAGGAGGGAATTTCCTCAGTTCAAGAGATTCATCTGACTGTTTATTCGGTCCCTCCTCCAAGAAATCTAGTTGTTTCCTTTGATTGGAACATGCTAGCGAGACCCTGCCTACCATCTAATGTACCATTCCGAATCATAGTACAAGCTTACAGAATGATCATGGCTGGCACTATGATAGATGAAGGGGATTTTGTGAGTATCCTTTCCTCAACTGCTTGGAAAGCGCTTGGTTCGCCATCACTTCTGCCTGAGATTCGAAATATGTCAGGCTTTAACAAAGGAACCAATTGACCGTTAGGGATCCTTCTGAATTTGCCTATAACTTTGAGAAGGAAAACCATTCATCTGAACATGATGGTAGTCCAAGGGCCTCTAGATTACAATCTACTCCTTGGGCGTGACTACATTTACAGAATGGGAGCTATTGTTTCCTCACTCTTTCGGGTTATGTGTTTCCCGTATGAAGGCAGAATGGTCCAACTCATTGACCAGCTTTCATTCCTCGGTTCAAATATGGCTACTAGTCAAATGCCATCCCTAAATGGTATTTTTGCACAAGGAATGTCTCATCAACCTCTAGTTCATCCACCTGATGATCACAAGTGATTCGGTGAATGTGACGAAACCCAAGGGGCACTCACCCTGGCCTGCTTCGACAGGAAAACCCCAGATATAAGATATGTTTCCTCGTGGGACATATGACCAATCTAACACACCCATCTGTTTAGGAAAATGGGATCAGTCTAGAAAACTATTTCCTCATCGAAGGTTATGTGATTGGCAGTGGATCCACACCTTTCACCTTTGTCTATTTCAATGGATGAAGCCAAGGAAGTGTTTAGTCTACAACATGGACGAAACAACCTTGCTTTTATGCAAGAACTTCCATATGGTAACCTAGAAACTCTACTTTTTTTTATACCTGGGGGCATGCAAACCTTTTTAACACAAGTCAAAAGTGACTAGCGTAACTCTAACCCCATAGTTTTTACTAACTTCAACTGCTTAAGTTAGGTGACTGGTCTAGTCCACCATTCACCTTTGCAAGGGTCGACGGCACCGGCAAAGTAAAGGAAATGTTTCTACGAAACTATCCTACCTAACCTCAGTAGTTCATTAACCCTTAGGACATTAGTTGGTCGTTCCTAGCTTGCATACAAAAGGCTCCAGAGCAAAGTTTCGCATGGGGCAAGCTCCCTAAAACATGAACCTACTAATGAGAGACATCCTTATGATACGATTGGCACGAGCAGGTTTATGCGAAGTTCAATCTCGTTAAAAAATAAACCTAGCAACGAGCAGGTTTACGGGAAGTTCAAGCTCATTAAAAAATAAACCTAGCAACAAGCAGGTTTACGCAAAGTTCAAGCTCGTTAAAAAATAAAACTAGCAACGCGTAGGTTTACGCAAATTTCAAGCTCATTAAAAAATAAACCTAGAAATGAGCATATGCTCCCCCAGAGTTCAAGCTCGTTAAAAAATAAACCTAACAATGGGCATATGTTCCCCCAGAGTTCAAGCTCATTAAAAAATGAACCCACCTTCAGTAAATAACCTTTGTGATCGCATTGCTATTAGCTTTTGAGCCTTGGTCATGTTCTTACCGTCACCTCCACTTTTTAGCCGATCATACGCCTCCACTTGATTGTTTACCCTTTTGAGGAACAGCTGTGATAAGTGATTCTATTAGCCACCTTCTTTACACTACCATGACTGAAAAGTTCCAAACATTACCTAAAACCAGCTGCTACCCGAAAACATCACTCATTCCTCAATATCGAGTCTCCTTTAAACCCTTTTTAGACTCGTTAAATATGAAAAGATTGTCGAGCATTCCAGCTCGTTAAAGTGTTTGGAAATAACGAGTCTACTTTAAACTCTTTTCAGACTCGCTAAATATGAAAATATTGTCGACCAATTGGCCTCTCCAGCTCATTAAAGTGATTGGAAGTGCCATCCCTCCTCTATATTTTAATATTTTTGGACCTTAGGGATCATTACACAAAAAGATCGAGCGCTTGTCTTTTTCGGCTCGCTAAAGTGATCAGAAAAGTCATCCCTTACGTATTATTTTATACTTTTTCAGACTTAAGGGATTATACTACGAAGAAAGACTACTAGAGTTTCCTTTCCATCTCTTTTCAGACTCTCTAAAACTGAAAAGGATTGAGTTATCTTTGTCGTTAAACTTGTTAAAACAATAGCGACAAACTTGTCCATACGAACAAGAGTGAGTTTCACTGTCACTAGGCTCGCTAAAACATAGTGACAGGTTTTCCCGAAGGGAAAATTATACAACAAGCATATGTTATCCTCCTCAAGCTTGACAAAAATAAAGAGGTACTGGTGAGTAATGACTGGGGAAAAAGGGAAGAAAACTTGAAGAACTTCATTGGTAGCAAGTCACTCTTGAACATGACACTTTCACTCCATCACTATGATTGAGTCGGGTTGGGTTATTCCATTCACCGGTCATATCACCATTGGTCCTCTGTACCATCCATTTTTGGGGTTAACTCTACCAATCCATTTCAATGTTGCCAATATGTTCTAGATAAGTCACTCAGAGAATTCACCAACCCAGCTAATGCCTCATCCGCTGCAATACCTTCACGTTCCATTCTTTCATGACCGCCACCCTGAACCTTGTATCATCAGATCGTTTTCACCTCCACAAATCATTTGCTCAGTTTCGTTTTGTAGATGTGGGATTCATTAAGGCCCTCTATGCGGGTCACTTCTTGCGAATCAACTCTTATCCAAGAAGTTTGCTTAGGAGCAACCCTTCAGTACTTTGAAGCTTGCATGCCTCAATGGCAAGTTTCTCACTTCCGGCGATAGGTTTACATCAATGGCCTTCAACTGAAAGATTTTGCGTGGTGTTTGACATCAACTCATGTATTCATACCACGTGAATTTTACTGTAGTACCTTGAGGATCATTATCATTATCGGTGATTCCTCTCGTTCCTATTAACAGCTTACATCATTGGCTGGTAATCAGGCGATGTCTTTCCATGTTCGACATCAGAACATCTTTTCACATGGATCGACTTGTACTTTGGGCAAAGATTGAACGAGTTTGAAGACCCTCAATCTAGTTTCATCCATCTGGGCTATGATATATTCAGGAAAATAAAGACATCAAATGGACTCCATAGTTGCACAGATGATCATCCAACATAAGGGATGATGACTCTACCAGAATCATCAGTCTGCCACAGCAGACGATTGTCTATCCTATGTACATGAAAATGAATTTATAAAGTTGAGCATGGGAATTCCCATCTTAGCTAGATCATGAAAATATTACAAAGATAATGTATTGTATTGTATCTTATTACAGGTCACCTTCCAGTTCAAAAAACACCAGATCCTCATGATAAAGCATTTCACCCGACATAAGAAGATTTGTGACCTCATGCTTTAGGGGGCAACTGTTATAGACATATTTGGGCACTGTAACCTTAATAACATGTGTCCATAAACCAAGGGCTTCTAAACCCCTAAAAGTGTTGTTTCATACCCTAAAGGATCAAGGTCAACTGATTACATCATTTCCCAGAAGTTCTCCCTGAAAAACTGCTTAGAACTGGTCAAAATTAGACCATACAGACTTCTCCATGCTAAGGGTATGATGCATACTAAAAATACCTTCTGTAGGGTGTGATGAGCGAGAGCAGACAAATGGCAAAGGCAGTTTGCTAGGTGGAAACCCAAAGAATCTTCTAGAAACTGCTCATATGACACTTGCCTCTCCGAATTCTCCCATGGATGAGTAAGATATCATGAAATCTCCAAGTGGAACTAAGAACTATCAGTGAAATGACACCAATCAAAATCCCAGAAGCTGACTCACCCCCCTGCAAATATCTATATATGGATTCCTCATTCTAGAGATCCAGAGGCTGGAATTTTGTATTTTGTAAGGAAGTGTTGTTGGTTTCTCTGTGAAGCATTGTATTGTTGGGTGATCTAGCTTTTCATGAGGT
Source organism: Pinus taeda (assembly GCA_000404065.3). Lineage (NCBI taxonomy): Eukaryota > Viridiplantae > Streptophyta > Pinopsida > Pinales > Pinaceae > Pinus > Pinus taeda. The sequence continues at coordinate 115,742 of APFE030937192.1, read as the reverse complement.
GAAGAGGGCTTTCATGCTGGGAGGATAGTGCTGGATCAGGCAGCTGGGTTGTAATCCTCTCTTCTACTACTTCTATCAATAAAGCTATTTAAGTTTTCCTCCATATACTTGTATATTTCTGAATCTTGTATTTGTGTATGCATTTGTATGGTTGATGTACATCTGATCCTATATTGTTTATGGTTATAGATCTCTATGCTTTGATGGTATTTTGCTACTTTTACTCTACAGGTGTTCTTTGAAGCAGGACAAGTGAGGAAGGAGTGGCAAAGCTCTATCAAAGGAGGGAGGAAACAAGTAAGGAGCCAAGCGAAAGAATAAGGTTGGTGCTCCCTACTTCTCTCTCATCTATCTCTCATAAAGGAAAACACAAGTTACTTTGAATTGTTTGTTTCTAAGATAGCTACCCATCTTAGTGGGACTAGCAGCTCTGAATAGACACTAGTTTTCCCGGAAACAAGTATGCAAACTTGTGAATTCCTTGTATGTCCTCAAACAAGCACTGCGAGCCTGGTATGAAAAACTAACTGAGCATCTTCTGAAATTCAATTTCAAACATTATGATCTTGATGATGCAACTGTATTTGTCAAGAAAGTTGGCAAAACAATTGTATATCTTGTGGTATATGTAGATTATCTTTTGATGATAGGGAAAAATGAAAGCTACATTTCATCCATAAAGAAAGAATTGGGGAAAAGTTTTGAAATGACTGGTTTGGGCTATGTTCATTACTATCTTCGTATTGAAGGAACCCAACATCCGAAGTCCATGTTAGCTCTGCTACATATCTTTGATATTTGAGGATCAGAAATAAGCTTGGTCCATGGTTATGCTCAGAGGCCTATACTGGTCATTCTCACCTTCTCCTTTACCTCACTCATCCTCCCTTCATCTCTATTTCCCATGCTTTTCTATTAAAAACCATATAAAAACCCCTTTCTCTTAAGCCCTGAGTGCTAAAACCACAACCCCATAAAACTGCGCCCATATGACTGCGCACCTTCATAAACTCATCGCCGCAACCTCAGCCTTTGATTTCCGCCCACCAATCTAACAACTCTCGTCCCAGCAACTTATGCGATTATTTCCCCACCATCCGATCATCTCCGCCCTGATCAAATGGCAGTCGCTCTCCCCGCGGTCGCAAAGTAATGAGATGTTAACACGCGATGGAGAGTGCCTTTCCTCTCTCTCCATCGCCATGCGTCATACACCGAATGGGATCATGTGCCCTCGACCTTTACCACCCAACGTCCAACGGTGGTGCGATCGAAACCGCTTACCGCTTAAACCACCATCCCTACCCATTAACCACCATGTGCTTTCACCGTCCGATCACCGTTGGAACTACCCGCCTAAGATCCAATGGCCCACGCTCATTTCACTCCCGCTTCTTCTGATATCCTTGCCAAGCCATCTTCGTCATCTATTCTCCTGATCCGACGACTGATCTTCCTCCTTCATCCAACCCTTCCACTTTCCATACATTCCATGACCCTTAACCTCTCTGTGCACCTAAAGGATGAAGGCAACCGACTCACCAATACCAGTCGTAGTTGCACCTCAACAACTACATTTAATAGATAGTGTGTCCAAGGAGGAAAAGGACAGAGTGTGAGCAGATAACTGCATTTAGCAGTTATGGACTTCATGGCTACGAACACTTCAGCTACCGAAAAGGACAACAAAGCACCTGGAAAGATCAGATTCATCCACCAGAGCAAGTAAGCTCACTTAGAGACTCCATCAGGTAATTAAATGTAGTTGGTGGTCAATTATGACCCCTCCATACCTAGAATGGCCAAGTGCCTTTGTAATGAAACTCTATATATACCCACAAACGAGATGTAATCAGGGTTGATGGTTGATGTTTTGATGTAAGGTTCAACTTCTAAAGACTGTAACTATTTTGATACTTGCAGTGTCTCATCTTCATTTTCAGCTAATACAAGCTTCTTTTGTTGTTAATTACTCACTTTCCATTTATCTTCTCTTCCAAGTTGTGCCTGATATGTTGTATTCCTAAACTCTTGATGTTTAGCATTAGAGTAGTTGTCATCCTATCTGTGCATTAGTAGATTAGATTTGCAGACTTCTTTACTAGTTGTAACCAGCCATCACATGGTCTTATGCATTTGCTGGTGTGGTCAGTATTCTCTGTATTCACCCAATCTTAAACTGTGAGTAGTTGGTGGTATAAAGCCTTGTAGTCTGGGGGTGTTCACGCATGTCTGGAGTCAAGAAAAGTAGAAGTGGTTATCTGGCTTGGACAAACATCATTCCTTCCATTCATCCATTTGCAACAATAAGTTGAATTTATATGTTACCACGCATCTCCGAGCTACAACCTAGGAGAGTTTCTTGGAATCCTAACATAATTGGTGCCACTGCCGGGGAGAGGAGATTGGAGCTCAGCTTCCCTGGGAGAACGATACAGTTCCAGCTTTGATGATAGACAAAGTCTGGACACATTTCTGGTTGTAATCATCTATCTGGCAACTCTACTGGAGGACCAACCTAGTGGTGATTCCACATTACAGTTCTGGCTCAGTTTGTGAGGCATACTCGGAGGAATCCTCAGAAATCACTAACTGACCTAGTGCCTGACCCTGAGAAGATTGTTAAGCAAAGAAAAACATCACAGAAAGGAGCATCAGGATCAGGTAGGCCTAAACAATCTTAAGCATCTCTACAAGAGAAGATTATAGCTGAGAATGTACAATTCAAAGATATAGAGCCTAGCATTGTTAGCGAAGAAATACCCTCAGAGATTCATAAAGCTCCTTGTTCATTAAGTCCCCCTTTGGATCTCAGTCCAAAGAAATCCTTCCATATAGTCTGTCATTTTCCTTCTTCTCTATCATTCGTTCCTCAGTCTCCTGTCATCCAAACGACCAACACTCTTCCATCTATCCCAGTCATGGCAGCCCAACAAGCACCCACAAAGATGGAAAGAATCATAGCTACTATGTATGGACCCATGGTTTTGCATATTCCTTTGAATTCCATGCCTACAGGAGAGTATCAGAAATACATGCTTAAGTTCACTAGTACAAGGGGAGTAACAGCTAAAGAAAACCTTGAGTCTTTTTATAGTTATGCTAATAACCTAGATATCAGTGAGGATGATGTGTGGATGAGAGTGTTTGTCCAAAGCCTTGATGGAGAGGCTAGAAAATGGTTCAGATAACTGGCCCCTAGATCCATAGCAAACATTTAAGAATTAGATGTATTTTTGAAGCATTGGGAAGATAAAAAAGACTTGCTATATTACCATACAAAGTTTAGAAACCTCAAGAGGGAGAATGGGGAATCATTCCCTGATTTTAATAAAAGATTCAATCGTATGTATAGTAAAATACCAGCTGAAGTAAAGCCTACCCCCACCTCTGCCAAACTCACTTATTTCAATGCTTTTGACTCTAATTTTTGCTTGCTATTGAGATAAAGAAGATGTGCCACTCTAGATGAGATGCAAAATGCAGCATTAAAGGTATAATCTAATATCATGGCTGCAGAAAAGCTGAAGAGTCATGCTGATACAAGGAGGAAAAGAGGTGAGGCTTCTTCTTCCTCTGCTTCATCTTCAGAACCTAAATTAGACAAAATGACTAAAATGATAGAGTCATTGGCTACTGAAATATCTAAGCTGAAGGTTGAGCAAAGCTCTAGAAAGGCAAGGCTTCCAAACACATTTGCTCCCAGAAACCAAAGTTCATTCAGAAGAACAAATGAACAATTGCAGATCATTCAGAGGAGTAAAGAAGCCGGTGAAGAACAAAAAGTTAAGGCTCCTTTCCAAAATGTAGTCATGGAGGAGGAGCAGTTTGAAGGAGAGGATGAAATCCATTGGATGGAAGATAAGGGCAGTGTTGCCCTCTTGACATTGGCTGCCTATGAAGAATCATTACTTTAGGACCAAACTAGTCAAGAGTGGGACGGAGAGGCTGTTATGCAGACTGATGAACATCAAAGATATAATCTGAGTTCAAGACCAAGAAATTTCAAGGAGAGCCTTGTCCAGAGAGTTGTTGTTCCCATAGAGCATCAGAACATTAAACAGAAAAGGCCAGCAGTTGACCCCAGCCATCCTCAAAGCACCGGCTCAAGAGGTAAGAGGTCCTGACAAGTCCCCTTCCCCTTTCATCTTTGAATCAGAATTCCGTAAGTTAAAAATATCTGTGCCTCTGATAGAAATTGTAAAGAGTGAAGTTTTTAGAAAGCCTATCCTTGATGCTCTTGAGCTGAAAGCCACGCAAACCTCCACTGACTATGTCAATTTGCAATATGACAAGCCTGCAGTTGTGCTTAGCCCAATGACTGAACCTACTGATGATAATTCCCCGTCATTTTATGTCTTCTTGACAATTCATGACAAAATCCTCCACAATTTCCTACTGGACACAGGTACCAGCCACAATTTGATGCCCAAAGCTATCATGGAAGAGTTTGGCCTTGATATTACTAGACCTTATCATGAGCTATTCTCCTTTGATTCAAGAAAGGTGAAATGTCTGGGGTTGGTCAAAGATTTAGCTATTACCCTAACTCAGTTTCCCATGAAGAGCATGTTGATGGATATTGTGGTAGCAGATGTCCCCCCTAAGTTTGGCATGTTGTTGTCCAAAGGATGGATTAAGAGACTAGATGGGACATTACAAAATGACTTATGTTATGCCACTATCCTAGTCTTTGGGGGAGAAAGTAGCATATTATACAGAGAGGCACAGCTGGCATACATCATCAATGATGAGGAGAATCCTTCTAATCATCCTATTTATACTGTGGACACTGATTTTGGAGCATGTATTCTCCAAATTGAAGAATCCCAGAAGGCCTTGTTGCAGCTCAAGAAACCGACAGTCCAAGTCATGGGAGAGCAAGGAAGTCAGGTTTGGGAGATGTTCTTTGATGGAGCATGTTCGGGGGAAACTGCAGGAGCAGGGATGGTGCTGATATCTCCAAAACAAGAAAGCACACATCTATCTTTTAAGTTTCCTTTCCAAGTCACCAAAAATATAGTAGAGTATGAGGCTCTGATATTGGGTCTTAACGTAGCTAAATACATAGGAATCAAAAACATAAAGGTGTTTGGAGATGCTGATATCATCATTCAGCAAGTGAACAAAACGTTTCAAGCAAAGCACCCAAGGATGAAAGCATATAGAGATTAGGTATGGAGACTCAAAGATTCTTTTGATGGTTTTTGTATCTCATATATTCCTAGAATAAAAAATCAACTCGCGGATTCCCTTGTTGTGTCTGCTAGCATGTTTATCCCTCCTATGCCTCCTAGACTAGTTTATGAAGTTCAAATGAAGTATAGACCATCCTTGCCTGATAATGTCCAGCATTGGAAAGATTTTGAGGATGATGATGAGGTAAAAAGTTTTGTGCAAGTCATTGATGAATTCTTTGAAATGCAAATCGATCAAGAGAATGAAGCTTTGGAGGAAAACCCCCTATCCCATCTAAAGAACAAAATTGGAAAAGATAGCATTGTCCAGCTGCCCAGCAATCATATACCTAAAGGTCTAGTTCCCTTAGAAAAGCTTTTTGACCAGAATGATGTGCCTTATAAGGCTGCCCAAAAGAAAGATCAATCTACAGTCCATAGGCATAATATAGGGAGTCTAGAGCATCCAAGATACATAAATCTGTCCACCCATCTATCTGCTGCCCAAAGTTCTAAGTACTACAATTTAATGAAGCAATTTGCTGATGTCTTTGCCTGGGAATATAGTGACCTGAAAACGTATGAGAAAAACATCATCCAGCATAAAATTCCTTTAGAAAAAGACACCATCCCATTTAAACAGAAACTGAGTCCCATAAATCCTTTGCTCCTCCCTCTAATTTAAAAAGAAATCAAGAAGTTGTTGGCTGCCAAAATCATAGTCCCTCTCAGGTATTCAAAATGGGTAGCCAACTTGGTAGTTGTGAGGAAGAAAAGTGGAGAAATCAGGTTTTGCGTTGATTTCAGAAATTTAAACAAATTCTCTAAGAAAGACAGTTATCCTCTACCCAAGATGGAGCATTTGTTGTAGAAAGTCTCGGGAGCCAAAGTGATGTCTTTCTTGGATGGATTTTCAGTGTATAACCAGGTTGTTGTACATCCAGATGACCAAGAGAAGACTGCATTCACCACTCCTTGGGGCAATTTTATGTATTCCAAGATGCCTTTTGGGTTGGTGAATGCTGGAGCCACCTTTCAGAGGGTTATGGATATAGCATTTATAGGAGAGAATGATAAGTTTGTCCTTATCTACCTAGATGATATAACAATGTACTCCAGTAGCCACCAGGACCATTTGCAGCATTTGAAGAAAGTATTTCTAAAGTGCAGAAGGTTTGGGATTTCAGTAAATCCTAAAAGGTCACAGTTTTATTTGGAAGAAGGCAAGTTGTTAGGGCATGTTGTTTCTATTGCAGGTGTCATAATTGACCCAGAAAGAGTAAGAGCAATACAGACCTTGTTTGTCCCGAGATCAAAGAAGGATATCCAATCCTTTCTAGGCAAGATAAATTGTGTAAGGAGGTTTATCCCAAATTTTTCAAAACTTGTAAAACACATTACCTCCATGTTGAAAAAGGGATCAAAAATCAAATGGATTGGTGCAGCAAGAAGATCTTTTGAATCCATCAAAAGAGCTATTATGGAAGCTCCTACTTTGATCATCCCATATTATAGCAAGGAGTTCCATATATTCTCGTTTTCCTATGATGACACCCTTGCAGCAGTTTTGTTGCAAGCAAATGAGGAAGGTTCAGAGCATCCAGTGGCATTTTTCAGCAAGACCTTAAGGGATGTTGCGTTGAGGTATGATATCATTGAAAAACAAGCATATGCTCTTATAAAATCTGTAAAGGCTTTTAGAATTTACATTCTGCATTCCAAGTTAATTGCATATGTGCCCTCTGCTTCAGTAAAAGATGTCCTAACACAGCCTGATGTTGTTGGAAGAAGGGCTAAATGGATTTCAAAGCTTATTGAATTCAACATAGAATTGAAGCCCACCAAGCTTGTCAGAGTTCAAGGCCTTGCTAGATTAATGGCTAAATAAAATTGCATAATGTTGGACATGAATTTGATGAACACGAATTCAGAGGATTGTCAGACAAAAGAAGAATCAGTTGAACCGGGGAAAAATAAGTCATTGGTAGAAAATCTAGCTTCATGTGAATGGTATTCTACAACAGCTCAATTCTTGTTGAAGCTAGAAGTTCCTCCAGGCCTTAGTTGAAGCCAAGCTAGAATTGTCAAGCTCAGGGCAGCCAAATACTGCATTCATGAAAATCTGCTCTACTAGAGGGACCTCTCTAGGATTCTTTCGAGGTGTCTGGACAAAGAACAATCCATGGAGGTTATGCAGCAGTTTCATTCCAACATGTGTGGAGGGCATCACTACTGGAAAACCACAGCCCACAAGATCCTTAGAGCTGGATACTATTGGACCACCTTGTTTTCTGATGTCTTTTCATTTGTTAAATCTTGTGATAGGTGCCAAAGATTTGAAGGGAAGTAGCAATTGAATTCCCTGCCCTTAAAACCAATACATGCTAGTGGCCCTTTTCAGCAGTGGGGCTTGGATTTCATAGGGGAAATCAATCCACATTCCAGTGGCCAGCAAAGATGGATCTTAGTAGCCACTGATTACTTCGCTAAATGGATTGAGGCCATCTCTACCAGAAAGGTTGATCATCATGTGGTCATAAGGTTCTTGACAGAGAATATATTCACCAGGTTTGGCTATCCATATAAATTAGTCACAGATAATGCAGCATCCTTTGGGTCCAAAAAGTTGGTGGACATGTGTGACTCAATGGGCATTAAGTTAGTTCATTCCACCTCATACTACCCTCAAAGCAATGGTCTAATAGAATCTTCCAACAAGAGCCTGATAAGGATAATTAAAAAGATGTTGGAAGATAAAAAAAAAAAAAGAATTGGGATTCTAAGCTCAAGTATGCACTGTGGGCCGACAGAGTGACCACCAAGAAATCTACAAGGAATTCTCCATTCAAGCTGGTATATGGCACTGAGGCTGTATTCCCAATTCAGTTAACCCTCCCTATGGCAAAGTTCTTGCAAGAAGAGCAGAATGAGAAAGAGGACATGGCAGAAAGGATTTGTGATTTGGCAGAAGTGCATCAAATCCGAGATCAACTGGTTGAGAAGTCTATAGAAAATCAAAAGAGAATCAAGGAAGCCTTTGACAGAAAGGCAAAGACAAATAGTTTTCAGGTTGAAGACTTGGTTCTTAAGTGGGATGCACTGAAAGAGAAGAAAGGTAACCATGGGAAGTTTGATGCTCTATGGACGAGGCCTTTTGTCATCACTTAGATCCAAGGGAACAATACATTCATGCTGCAAAGTATGGAATGAGAGACAGTTTTTGATGGCCCGGTTAATGGGCGATTTTTGAAAATTTATGTTGTTTAAGGTCTTTGGGCCTTAAAAGTTGTAAATATGATGTTTTATCAGTTTTAGTGTGAGCTTAATTAGACTCCATGCCCAATGGAACACTAGGAAACGTTGCTCATCTAGTTTTGATAGGAAAGCCATTGGTCTACAGTTCTTGAGACCTCACAGGGAGGATCTCATCCCCAGAAGGAGCCAATGTTAGCTCTGCTACATAACTTTGATATTTTAGGATCAGAAATAAGCTTAGTCCATGGTTATTCTCAAAGGAGGCTTATACTGGTCATTCTCACCTTCTCCTTTACCTCACTCATCCTCCCTTCATCTCCATTTCTCGTGCTTTTCTATTAAAAACCATATAAAGCCCCCTTTCTTTTAAGCCCCGAGCACTAAAACCGACAACCCCATAAAACCGCACCCATATGACTGCCCGCCTTCATAAACTCATCATTGTAACCTCAGCCATTGATTTCTGCCCACCAATCTAACGGCTCCCATCACAGCGACTTATAAGATTTTTTCACCACCATTTGATCATCTCTGCCCCGATCAGACGAAAGTCGCTCTCTCCGCACCCGCAAAGTAATGAGATGTTAACGCGCAATGGAGAGTGGTTTTCCTCTCTCTCTGCCGCCATGCGTCACGCACCGAATGGGATCGCGCACCCTCAACCTTTACCGCCCAATGTCCAATGGTGGTGCGATTGAAACTACTTACCACTTAAACCGTCATCCCCACCCGTTAACCACCGTGTGCTTTCGCCATCCAATCACCCTTTGATCTACCCACCTGAGATCCAACAGCCCACGCTCATTTTGCTCCCGCTTCTTTCAATATCCCCGCCAAGCCATCTCCGCCATCTGTTCTCTGAATCCGACGACCGATCTTCCTCCTTCATCCAACCCATCCACTTGCCATACAGTCCATGACCCTTGACCTCTCCATGCACCTGAAGGACGAAGGTGACCGGCTCACCAGTATCAGTCATAGTTGCACCTCAACAACCACATTTAACAGATAGTATGGCCAAGGAGGAAAAGCACAAAGCATGAGTAGATAACTACATTTAGCGATTATGGACTTCATGGCTACGAACACTTCAGCTACCCGAAAGGATAGCAAAGCACCTGTAAAGATCAGATTCATTGACCAAAGCAAGTAAGCTCACTCAGAGACTCCATCAAGTAGTTAAATGCGGTTGGTGGTCAATTATGACCCCTCCATACCTAGAATAGCCAAGTGCCTTTGTAATGAAACTCTATATATACCCACAAACAAGAGGTAATCAAGGTTGATGGTTGATGTTTTGATGTAAGGTTCAACTTCTGGAGAGTGTAACTATTTTGATACTTGCAGCATCTCATCTTCATTTTTAGCTAATACAAGATTCTTTTGTTGTTAACTACTGTTACGCAGTAATTTGTCACCGTCAGTCACCGTCCTTGTCGCGCCCCCACTGTCACACATTGGAGGACACATTTACGGACCTGTGTCCAGTGACATAACTTGAAAACACTTGCATTGAAGCCTCCTGAGTATGAAGTTCAATAACCCTGAAGACACCTTCTGAAGATTAGCCTTGGAAAATGCCTTTTTCCCATTAGCGCGGGCACATAGTATATTACCCCGCGCCAATAGCCCAGTCCTTACAAAGAGGGCACGCCCATAAGCGCTCTGTACCATAGCACGGCCCGCGCCACACAATTTGGGCATGATTTTTGGCTAGCGCATGCTAGAATGCTTTTTCCCTTGTGACTCGCTCAGTTCCCTGAAGGAAAAAGCCCACAAAAGCATCCGGGTTTCGGCTTTTCTATCCAAGGAAACGGCTATTATGAGACATTACCAAAACTCAGAACGTGTCTACATACGATGAATATCTCTTCTCCCTTTACCTATAAAAGCCCGTCCCCCCATAATGAACGGGCTAGTTAATAGTTTTTGGAAACCAAAAGCAAAAGAGCAAACAAGCTAGTGTGAGAGAGATACTTTTTGAGCTAAAAGTTGGAAGTAAGGTTATGCTGTTGGATTGCTGAGAGAGAAAGTGATTTTGCAAGACGTGTCGGAATGACTGCCCACCCAGCTAGAGGAGTTTTACAGTGTCAAGCCTTAAGTGGTTGTAATCTCTTCTCTCATTTCTTTTAATGCAAAGTGACTGTCATTATGGTTTCATTCATGTGTTACATCGGTGATATGTGAATTGTATCTTGCTTGACTGGTACATAGCTGTATGTTTTTGGGATTTTATGCTTGTTGTGGTTTATTCTTCACTTGTGCAGGTATCTATGAGCGGATAGCGATCGGCCGGAGATAGAGGATAGGAGCGACACTTTCCCCCACAACAAACAAGCGTAGGATCCCAGGTTGGTCTCCTAGATCGACTTTTAAATTATATAGCTAGAAGCTTGCATGCAGCGTAATTGATTGTTGCTAGACCCCTCTTGGGGCTAGTGGGATCCACCTCTGTCCGCAGAGGGGATTTACCTCCGCAACAAATTGGCGACTCCGCTGGGGAGTTAGTCTGTTGATTGTTTAAGCTATATTGTCTGATTTTGTAAATCAAGGACGGAGCCTGAAGAGCGGCCAGGCAGCCTTCGAAACACTTCCGCCATGCGGAAGTGAAGTAGATCAACGCCCCTTCAGTCTATCTCCGGGTTGATTCACAAACTGGATGATATAAGTCTTGCTTTGCATGTCTTTTACTATCATTCTCTGATCTGAACATTTTCTTTGCCTACAGTCCTTACCTTCTTTTTTATTCACTGGCCCTGTTTAGTTCTTTTTCTTTTTTTTTTTAAGTGAGCTCGCGCCAGCGCGCTTGTTGTCTGTACAGTCGCACTACTGGGCGCGACCTGTTTTCATACCTCTCGCGCTACTTTCTGGTTAGCGCGGGTTTCATACTCTCAGTCGCGCCTCTGTAATTTTTGCCTGTCAGTTCCCTGCCAGCACACTTTTCCTCTTGACAGTCGCGCTACTGGGCGCGATCTGCTTTCATACATCTCGCGCTATACTCTTGTTAGCGCGGGTCCCAGGATCACAGTCGCGCCTCTGTATTTTTTGCCTGTCAGTTCTCTGCCAGCGCATTTGTTCTCTGCACAGTCGTGCTACTGGGCGCGATCTGTTTTCGGACAACTCGCGCTACTCTCGATTTAGCGCGAGTTGCAGGCCCATAGTCACGCCACACTGGTCAGATCTGTTTAGAAGCCTGTTGGTCAACCTCTGTTGCTTGGATCTGGTTTTTGCCCTGTGTATACCCCTGTGGATCTGTTGGTCAGCTTACATGGTTGTATGAAACTCTCGTTTTTCTTTTGCCTTGTTAGGTGGTTGTTTTTGTTTCGAAAAACTGGCTATTAGTTTCCTTAAAAAGTAATTTTCCGGCAATGAACATCTCTTGAAAGCTTTACGTGCATCGTCATTTTTCTTTTATTGTTTAAAAAGAAAAGAGAAAAGGAAAAAGTTTATTTTTGTTTTATCATTTAGTCATGTTGTGGTAATTCTTTTTGTTTCAAAAAAAAAAAAGAGTTTTTCCTTTCTTATCGATTAGCTGCATCAGAATCATTTGGACATCGTTTTGTTTACATGAACCTCTTTGCTCTCCTATAGCTAGTTTTCATACAAGCAAAACGAATTCAGTTTTTCATGTAGTTGCATTTAGTTTCTTTTTCGAGAGATCACATTCGTTAAGGCCAGCAAACCGAAACTTAACTAAAAGATCAACGAAAAAAATTTTCAATGAACCTAACAACGCTTTGGAACCTAACGCTTATACTTTAGAAGTCTAGGCTAGAGATGTGTTCCGGCGTCATTAAGCCTGGTAGATTATCGTCAAGTGGTTGGGTGATTCCTCCACGGTGAAGCGATAGGTACCAGTACGAACTGTGCTCCCACGTACCGTCGCGTATATTTTGGGAGACCCCTATAGGATTACAACTTTTATCCTTAGGAAGCCGAGTCTGCCGCCCTACGGACCGTAATGCACTGAACACAGCATTCGGAAAGATTGACTGCAGTACGGAAAGTCCTTGGTGATCTTCTGATCGCTAAGGTGTATAAGCAGTTTTACGGTTTGTTTGGCACACCCTCTTACCTAGATTTCCAGAGTAGTCAACTTTTGATCCTTTTCAGACTGTCAAACAGAAAAGGTGTAAGCGAGCAGCTTGTCACTTCGTGCTCGAAAAACATTCGAAGGAGACTAGAGTCAACTTTTCGTCCTTTTCTCGACTCTCTAAATATGAAAGGTCACATTAAATGTCTTAATAATTTATTCGACCGCGATCACATTACCCATTTAGACTTTGAGTGCGATAGTTTGGCTAGGACTTCGTCTTTTCATGGCAAACCTCCCGGGTTTCATCAACCTAGCTCCCCCACCGAGCGGGGATGCTGGTCGTTTCCCTTCTACTGGAAGTGCTGGTACCCTCTATATGGCAACGCTAACCCTCCCAGGGTTAACTGTTGGGTTGCCAGTTTGGCTTTTTCCAAACTCTGTGGTCCCTTCTATGTCGGCTGATACTACGTCAGTCCCGCCCCCTGCTCAACACCCGGTTGAATCGCAGGTAGAACCCACCCCTTCGACACCTACTTCGACGATTCCTTCTTCGCCTGGTGGAAGTACCCAGGTTGCTCACAAGAAGAAGAAGAAGTCCCCAAAGAAAAAGTCATGCAAGGGAACGGTCCCACACACATAGAAGGCTACAAACACACCTGTTGTTCCACCATGGACGACAGAAGCCGGACTCCTTCCTACTCCTCCACCCAAAGTCAAATTTCCATGCAAACTTTGCAAAGAACGCCACCTCATTCGGGATTGTCCTGGCATTCCCAGGGTCTTGAGGATATGGGCCTGTGATCCAGCTCGCCCATCACCGTCCGCTGTCCCTCACAACGATGATACCCCTTCAGTTGGAAATTCGAAAGGTAAAGGGAAGATTAGATTCCCTTGCAAACTTTGTGAAGGTCCTCACTTCCTTCACCTTTGTCCACTCCTGGACAAAGCCACCTCTACGTTGGAAAGTCTCGCCAAGCCTCCACCCCAACTTCCCGCTGGATATCAGCGTCTCTCTGCACCCGCAGAAAGCCCTCCTACTGATGACAAGACCGGTTCATCTACCTCTCTTGATCAGTCCCCTCTTACAGCACCTGGTCCTATCCAGCTTATCCCCGATCAACCCTCGATCGACGATTGTGCTCGTTCAAGTTTATCATCAGTTGACGAACCTTTTCCCAATGACAAACCTGTTCCAGATAACGATCATCAACAGGTTCTTCATATTTCGTCAACTCCTGAATCCTACGACGATCCTCTTATCCATTTCGATTCAGAGGGTCCCCCACCAGCTCCTTTCGAGCATACAGGCAGTTATCTGCTTCCCCTATCCCGCAGTTCAGCTATCTCCTTTGATTGGAGTCAACTAACCTCATATCGCCTCCCCTCCCATGTACCTTTCCAGATCACCGTGCATGCCTATGATACGGCCCTACCTGGCACCATCATGGATGAAGGCGCATCCGCTAGCCTGATGTCATA
>APFE030937192.1:52860-99490 GCA_000404065.3 Pinus taeda | reverse complement strand
AGTAATTTGTCACCGTCAGTCCCCGTCCTTGTCGCGCCCCCACTGTCACACATTGGAGGACACATTTACGGACCTGTGGCCAGTGACATAACTTGAAAACACTTGCATTGAAGCCTCCTGAGTATGAAGTTCAATAACCCTGAAGACACCTTCTGAAGATTAGCCTTGGAAAATGCATTTTTCCCATTAGCGCAGGCACACAGTATATTACCCCGCGCCAATAGCCCAGTCCTTACAAAGAGGGCGCGCCCATAAGCGCTCTGTACCAGAGCACGGCCCGCGCCACACAATTTGGGCATGATTTTTGGCCAGCGCATGCTAGAATGCTTTTTCCCTTGTGACTCGCTCAGTTCCCTGAAGGAAAAAGCCCACAAAAGCATCCGGGTTTCAGCTTTTCTATCCAAGGCAACGGCTATTATGAGACATTACCAAAACTCAGAACGTGTCTACATACGATGAATATCTCTTCTCCCTTTACCTATAAAAGCCCGTCCCCCCATAATGAACGGGCTAGTTAATAGTTTTTGGAAACCAAAAGCAAAAGAGCAAACAAGCTAGTGTGAGAGAGATACTTTTTGAGCTAAAAGTTGGAAGTAAGGTTATGCTGTTGGATTGCTGAGAGAGAAAGTGATTTTGCAAGACGTGTCGGACTGACTGCCCACCCAGCTAGAGGAGTTTTACAGTGTCAAGCCTTAAGTGGTTGTAATCTCTTCTCTCATTTCTTTTAATGCAAAGCGACTGTCATTATGGTTTCATTCATGTGTTACATCGGTGATATGTGAATTGTATCTTGCTTGACTGGTACATAGCTGTATGTTTTTGGGATTTTATGCTTGTTGTGGTTTATTCTTCACTTGTGCAGGTATCTATGAGCGGATAGTGACCGGCCGGAGATAGAGGATAGGAGCGACACTTTCCCCCACAACAAACAAGCGTAGGATCCCAGGTTGGTCTCCTAGATCGACTTTTAAATTATATAGCTAGAAGCTTGCATGCAGCGTAATTGATTGTTGCTAGACCCCTCTTGGGGCTAGTGGGATCCACCTCTGTCCGCAGAGGGGATTTACCTCCGCAACAACTACTCACTTTCCATTTATCTGCTCTTCCAATTTGTGCCTGATAAGTTATATTCCTAAACTCTTGATGTTTAGCATTAGAGTAGCTGTCATCCTATCTCTTTGTTAAAATCTTGTGTGTATCATTGAATGAGTTATTCAGGTTTCTCTTCATCTAATGCCAGAGATTTGTCATCCTGTCTATGCATTAGTAGATTAGATTTGTAGACTTCTTTACTGGTTGCAGCCAACCAACACATGGTCTTGTGCATCTGTTGGTGTGGTCAGTATTCTTCGTATTCACCCAATCTTAAACTATGAGTAGTTGGTGGTCTAAAGCCTTGTAGTCTGGGGGTTTTCACACATGTCTGGAGACAAGCAAAGTAGAAGTGGTTATCTGGCTTGGACAAGCATCATTCCTTCCATTCATCCATTTGCAACAATAAGTTGAATTTATATGTTACTAGGCATCTCTGAGCTACAACCTAGGAGAGTTTCTTGGAATCCTAATAGTCCATATTTCTTTCTCAAAAGAAATACATTGAAGATCTGTTGAATAGGTTTGGCATGATAGAATGCAATCCTCTTACTACTCCAATGGAACAAAAATTAAAGCTCACATCTATTGAAGGAAAATAATTTGAGGATGCAACAAAGTATAGACAACTTGTAGGAAGTCTCAACTACCTAACTACTACCAGACTAGCCATTTCGTTTGTTGTTGGAATCCTCTCCAGTTTTATGCAAAAGCCTTGTGAGGGACATTGGTCTACTGCAAAAAGAGTTCTAAGGTACTTGAAGGGAACTCGAGACTTTGGAATCAAGTATACATAGGTGGACAACTTCAACTTGATTGGATACTCTAATTCATACTTCAATGGAGACAAAGAAACTGGGGTATCTACTTCAAGATATGCTATGAGTCTTGGATCATGAGCTGTCTCCTGGAGATCACGCAAACAATCAGTTCCAGTAGATTCCCCAACAGAACCAAAATACATGGCAGCAGCTGAAGCAACAAAAGAAATTGTGTGGCTCAAGAAAATTCTTGAAGATTTGTAGGTAAAACAAGTACAATCAACTCCACTCATGATTGACAATACCTCTGCAATAAAGTTGTCCAAGAACCCAAATTTCCATGATCGAACAAAGCACGTCAATACCAAATATCATCTTATTCGACATCATGTTGAGGCCAAAACAATCCATCTCCGTCATTGTTCCACCAATGAGCGAATTTTCGACATCTTCACCAAAGCACTTGGAAGAGAAAAGCTTGAACGATTCAGAATGATGCTTGGACTCACCAACATCCCTTCAAATTAAGGGGGGGAATGTTGACACCTAATCATCAGGATTGGGTGAATAAACAAAATCAATGTAAATAAATAATAAGAGACATAAATAGTCATTGAGAGATGAAGTGAACAGTCTCCCTCATGTATATAATAAAGACCAACATGAAGGAATGAAATATACAAATCAATTTTTCTTTGAGGAGTGACTACCTGGCCTGACATTGTTGTTGGTTTTTCTGGCGCTCATTGGAAATACCATGAAACATACTCATACACATACTCTCCTCCCCCTTTGCCTCAAATTAGGTGCATTAAGAACCCATGCCTTGATAACTCAGTCAAGAAACAAACATCCTCCATGTCAAGGGTCAATACATGCCCCCAAACTTCTAAACATTTCTCATCGAGATTCCACATCTCCACTAGCCTTTGCAGTAGTGAGGTTGCACTCTCATATTCTTTATCATAAATTATTTCAATAAGATTCATTCTTGTAGGGAATCTAAAGTGACCTAATGGTGCATTGCAGCTATATCCCCCATCACATGCTCCCTAAATTTCCATTTTATTATGGGGAATGTGCTACTTGTCAAACAAATGATAACCTTTACGTTAGTCCACTATTAAACAATGGGATTCATACATGCAATCTTTTCCCTAATTTCCTATTTTTTGAAACCATATTGATGGGAGGTTATAACCTCTCCATTGAAATAGAGTGATCGGTTGATCCCTTATAGTTCATCACAAAATGACTAGGCCGACCAATCATAATCAAGTAGTTGTTATGGTTGTGACCACAAAATCCAAGTTGAATAAAGGTCACTCATTACAAAAAAGTTCACAAAAATAGGAAAAGAAATGGATATAAATGTTGAGAAAGGGAAGTTCTCTTACCTACAAAAGACGAAACTATATTTGGTTCCTTAGATCTCCTAAAATAAATACTTATAGGTTTGGGCTACAAGTGGTTTGGTCTACAACCTCACAGTGTGAAAAGGTTAAATTACCCATTTTGTACTTATTTGGCCTATATAACGTAAATTTGGGCTCTAAGATAATCTTTTTCACACTAAGTGGTTAATTTACTTGCTATTAGGTATTTTTTTCATATTTTTATATGTATCATTGATCATTTAGGGTCTATTGGGGTATGATTTAAGTTGTTTTCTGCAAGATCAGGGACCTCTAACCTATAACTTTAGTAAGATCCATCAAAATTCGAGGTACATATTAGTTTAGGTGACATTTAGCAATAGGTTTTTGCCTTTCATCTACACTTAACCATCACTTGCCTTGAATTGCCTCAAGTTCAATCCTATTGCTTTGTGACATTAAAAAATCTTCTTTGCATATTGTGCATCAACAGTAGTGCCTACCCACCATGGGTGCCCTAGATTAGTATCTGCACTATGTTTTGGAACCCATGCTATGTTTTTTTCCATAGTCGTGGGAGCCCCTTGTAAACCTGCTATGACTTGTATTTGAACATCATCTCTATTTTGTCAATTTTGGCCATGTCCTTGGGGTTCCTATCAATTTTATCTTGCACTTCTTGTTGCACTTGTATGTTTTCACTTATTTCTTAGTGACTGCAAATCAATACTTGTTTTCTTCAATCCTTCTTACCTCCACTGTAGTCACACTTGACCTCTTACTATGTGCATTAGCTTACCTCCGTTATGCAACCTAGATAGAACCACTACTATGAGTTAGCCCGCCTTGCTAGTAACGATTTTCACTCATTTCTTTTCCTAGGATGGTCCCACCAGCATGGAACATAGAAGCACTCCGTGATGCCACTCATTCTCTCCAAACGATCTCATGTTTTACTCTTTTTCATGTTCATGAAAAAGATGATATCGGGTATACTTCTAACTCTTCATCAGGCTCATTAGAGATGAAGGAAAAAGACACTACTAAGATTACTTTCTAACTCAAATTCATTCTTGTAAAACCATAATGGAGACATTAAAAAAAATAATGGTGGAAGCCATGTGGGTCTATTTCTCTTCTACAACAAAAATCAATCGTGTCACCGTTGAACATAGCATCTATCTACATATGTATCTTCCGGTTTAGTTAGAGCTTACCTAGGAGTTGTACCATTGCTTTAAGTTTTTTACTCCTTTGTTTGGTTACTCTTCATGTCAATATAGATAGTGATTCCATTCCTCCCACTTTTATGCACTATATTAATAGTGCTCTTGACTCTTGCTACTAGGTCATATGTATTTTGTGTCATCTACTTGCCTTGTTGGCTTTCTGTCTTGGCCATCCCTATATCAATTGTACATGACAAATATACTCCTTCATATCATCTATTAGTATAAGTATACTCCTTTGATGGACCTCTTTCAATTGACATGTTGCCAGGTAGAAAAAATGCTCCTACAACAATCCAGCATCACCTAATTAAGGCCCCAATTAATCCTATATTTGTTTGTGTGGTGAAGTACACTAGTATGTGGGCTCAGTTTCCATTGAATGAATTTCTTCTTGAAATGATAATTTCGATAATGATTTCTTAAGTCTTAATGCAACCCAATATAATAATATAAATAAAACTAACTAATATATCTAAATATATATCCTATTCTAAATCTAACTATCCCAATTGGGACAAAGAAGTAGTTCATAGTATCCCAATTAGGGATAGAAACACTTTCACTATAAGATGTTGAGAGGAACATAAATTTATTTATACAAGAAATAGTCACATATTTAGAAATTTGTAAAGTAAAATTTATAAGATAACTTGTGGAGGATTATATTAACATTTCAACATTTAAATGTAATAAGTAGAGTCAGTTTTGAGAAGGTTGAGCATCGATTTTGCATTGTGATGGATTTCAATGGTGGGTCGATGGAGGATATTTTGGTATAATATTCTTTTGATCCACTAGAATATTTTCATATGTGAATCAGGATAGCTGGAATTTCACAAGTTGAGAATAGGTTCATTCCAATGAATGAGAACTTAGATCAGCTATGGGACTAGGTGTTGATTTGTCCTTTATGGTTTTTGTTGCCAAGGGTGGGTTTTTCTAGTTCAGAGGAAGATCTAGGAACTAACTCATGCTGACAAACCTTGGATGTTACAAGTGTAAGTGGAGTTGGTCTGAAGGTTTTGGATTCAGCCTTTTTCTCATAATCATTGGTGAGCCTTGGTGCACCAAGAGTATTATAACTCCCAGGGGCTCCACAACTCAAATCATCAACTTGCAGTTTCGTACAAACTTAGAGGTGACAGTGCTATATGCACAGTAGGTTAGGTTCTACTCATGCCACCCTCAGTCATGAAATCATATCAATGTGTTCAGAGACCATTCCTCAAACTCAACTACAGTGAAAGCACAATTAAAAACTGATTCTTAACTATGAAAATGAAAATGCATGCCATATGTTCAATTTGTAGATGATAATTAACATTACATGAAAGAGAAAGGGATAATCTTTCTGAAAAATTAATTCTACTCATTATTAAATAACTCATCAAATAAGTAATATATTTGCATTTATTATTGATCTACTTCACATTTGCTGAAAATCAAAAGTCTAACTTGTATCATGCTTATGAATGAAAAACACTAATTCTACTTTGTTTTGCAATGAGGAAAAGAGCTTCTCTTGATCATCAAATCACAAGTTGGGGTCATTATTCATCTTGAATGATCTAAGGTTAAAGTGGGGAACAAAAAAGGTGAGGAAAATGGTGCTACAGGTGCTACTACGAGAGGTCATGTATTGCTATAGGAGGACCTATATTGCTACACGAGGGGTTCCAAAAGCCTTTTTAGGGTGGATATGGTGTATTTAAAGCATGAAGAGGTGGATGAAGGTAGGAGGGAGTGAATGAATGTTGGGGAAGCCTCCTAACCAAGGCCAGGACCTCTCAAAGGTCTGTCTTGCACCAAGATGAATGCCCACGATGTCGTTAATTGTCTAAACAGAGTGACTGTGGAAACAGAGTTTTGGGAGAAGAATTGAAGGTTGGAAGGAGAAGATGGAGAAGTACAAGTGGATATGAAAGAGGTGCCCTACCCTGTAGATCAACACAACCCTACAACTAACCACATACATGCATCAATTTATCACTAACACAGTGATAGAAACTATGATGGAAAAGATGAGTTGATGGAATAACATTTATCTTATGACAAAACAGTACTTTGATCATTGAATTAACTCCTAAGTTGCAGAAAGTAGATATGAATAAGGACAACTAACATCTATTTGTTTCCAATAAATCATAAACAAAACAAAAAAAATAGACTGAGATTGTAAATCCTTCCAACCATTCTCCCACAAGAGAGGTGATAGGGAAGCTTGCAATCATAGGTTTTTATAGCTTAACATCTACTACAATAAAATAAATACATGAAATAATTTTAACTAAGAACAACACAGAATTACAGAAGAGGGACCAAAGCCTCTGGGTTGGGCCCAAACCCAAGGGTTTCAACCCTCTAAAACTAGCTCAGATGCAGCTTAATAACCAACTTCTCATTATCAAAAAATAGTAGTCTCATACATCACATGAAAGTTAAAAATGAAAATTTCAAGCCTTGGGCTCAATAGCTACTCCTAACTGAATCCAAAAAATTGAATCCTAATGATCCTTTCAGCGAGTTTATTTATATAGAAGGGTAGCTAATAGCAACTCTCTTAAAAATAGGAGTGATTCCCTCCTTAAATTCGAAAATTGTGGATCTTTTCCTTCTTGAGCTTCTTATGCACTTGGATTTTCTTGTTTGTCAGTGAATTTGATATTGTGAGTGAGGATTTGGTGATATCAATCTGAGTTAGAGAGTTAAGGAGGTGGACAAGCCTCCCTAGATTTCCTCCTAGTTGTCTTCATCAAGCCCCTACATATTAAATGCCTCAAAAATGCTTCTTTTTTCCTATAATTTAACCATATTAGGCCACATACTATGAAAAACTCCTTTTACTCTTATTACTAAGCTTATTATAAAAAAATTGTGAATTAATGTGATAAAAGGATAGTTTTAAGGCTAGAGGATAGCACAATGAACTTCAATATATACCTATTGATGGGACTCATCATCACCCCCCTATTTAAGGTGTTTCTCATCCTCTGAGAAACTTAGTCATATATATGAAGCTCATTCATGGCCTTAGTGTCCTCTCTAACATCCCAAGGCAACTTAATTGGTGTGCCCTCCTATGGATAAAAACCTTCACTTGTCTTTATCTCTATTGACACCTTTTGTTCCTTTGCATGGTTCCCTTCTTCTTGTAATCCCAACAACAAAGGTGGACTGAGTTTGGATCTTATCCATTTGATTTTCAGTCTTTTCATAATTCTTTTGTACAATGGGGTTATTTCCAAGGCATTCCTCAGCCTTTCAAGAGAGTGATACTCTCTTATTTGTAGACTGTGGGGTAAGGCATGCCACCTTCTCTGACAAGCTTGTAGACTTTTTTTTACTAACATCCTAAAAGTATCCTCAAAATGTAGAATGGCTTGCTTTTAGTTTTATATGTATCTAGATGCTAAATCAGGATCAGAGGCAATAAGGTTATAATTGTTGATGATAGTTGTAGAGCTTACTAGCTCTTCTCTAATATAAAAGGGTTCCTTCTCTTCTTTTGTCGTCACCTTTTTCATTTCCTTAGCCCTTGCCTCTTCATGAGTCAACCAAGATGTTAATTCCATTAGTTTCATGTCTCCCAATCTTGAATTGGGATCCCAAGTATTCAGATCTATTAGAATGAAATTGTGCATAAAGAATTTAGCTACCTTTGCCCTATCTTCCATAATAGCTTGTTTGAAAAACTCAATAAATTACATGTAGTCATGAAAAGGAAAGGATCCATACTGTGCCAGTGTCTTAATTTGGAATTGTAGACACTATTCCTTGAGGGAAAGAACATAGGATTTTGATGGTTGCCTACACTGCAAGGCTTCCATAGAGAGACTTGCCATAGTGGCAAGTTGCATTTCTTTCTCTTGCAGCTGCTCTCTCAACCTTGTGTTTTATGTCTATAGTTTCTCCCTCATAATTGACTCTCTTAGTCTCAAATCATTCAACTCCTTGCCCATTTCAGTGACTTTATCCTCCATGAGGCCCACATCTTCTACATTCTTAGATTTGGCAATTTTCATCCACCTATGTGTTCTGTTTCTCTCTATTTCCAACTCATAGAGGAGTGGGACTACAAAATTTTTAGGTATGATCCTTCCTCCCTTAATAAATTTGTAATATGACCCTAAGATGGGTTGTGGATCAGGTTCTTGAAGCTCTTGGAGGCATTTTTCATCTGCTTTTAAGGTAGATGCTCCTTCCTGTAGCTTCCTTTTCTATTCCTCAGCATTTCCTGTTTCTCCTGTAGTTGCCCCTGTTTCTCCTATAGTTTCCCATGTTTCTCCTATAGCTTCTCTTTTTCTAATTGCTCAAGGGAAGCTTGTGTCTTAGGTCTCTTGAAGGTCACTACCCTGGTGTTGTGCCTTCTCTCATATGTCACAAGTGGTTTGATTTTTCCCTTAGGAGAGGTGATCTCCTCAATTTTTCCTTCACTAGGCCCCACTTCTCCTTTTTTACTAAGTGACTCCTCAATAGCGATAGGGACCTTTAAAGGAGGTTATGGTTTCCCCTACCTGATCTTGGTGCTCTTCCTTGTTTTGAAATATAGGGGACCTTGCCTTGGTTGCCTCATTTTGGGCTTGACAAGTGTGCTCAATGTGGCCAAAGTGGCAGCCACTTCTTGCTTTGAATTACCTGGCGAAAGACTTGTTTGATGTCCCTGCTTCTTTGTTTATTAGGGTTTAGAAGTATTCTCATGGATCTTTTATCTTCAAATTGTTTCTCTTCTTCTTCTTCCTTAATCTCTTCTTCTTCTTAATTTATTCTTGATGCTTCTTCTTCCTCTATTATGCCTACCTCTTCTTCTTCTATTTTTCCTCCCTTACCTCTAGTGCTAGAGGATGGTGTTTCTCCAAGTGTGATGGCTTGGGTTTCAATGAAGATCTCCCTATCCATGTCCACAAAGTCAGTCCAAATGATAGGTTTCCTTAAATGGCTCAAAGAATCCATCACAATTAAATTTATGAGGCCATGGTGGGCTATGTGTTAATGATTTCCTTCCCTCACCTTCTGGCTCATTGCAATGATTGAGTGCGGGATGAAATAGGGAAAACTAAGTCTTTGAGGGAGAGGAAATTTTTCTTTGAATATTAACTCATGAAGTAACACAAAATGAAAGGCATATACCACACTCAATCTCCCTTCACAATATATATATTTGAGGATGTGATAAGCCACCTCATCCTAGGGGTATGGTAGGATTTCTCTTCTTACTCCATTCTTATCTTCTATGGGCTTCTCTCTCTGAATAAATAAGTTCTTCCTAGTTGTAACACTTATTTTCCTTCTCCCGCTTACTCTGTTGAACCCCCAAGGGTAAGGTGGTCACTCTATGTATGGTTTCAGGATTTAAGGAGATGTCCAATCCTTTGACAACAGTAGTGGCAACATCTTCCCCTTAAGGATGCAGTGCCATGGAAAAATCATGAGTGATATCATCATCATATCCTTTTAGCAGTTCAAAGAAACCCAACCATTGGTGTCTTCTGAAGATGTTCACTATAGGAGGGTGTTGGTGAATCCTCTTGGTGTCTGTGGGTTCTCTTCTATTAAATCCTCCCCCCAGTTCTTTTGATGCCCCTCCTTAGTGTTATTTAGGTGTGGAATTCAATTTTTTTAAAGAAATATCAGTTGGGGAAATAGTGTTAAACTCCTTGTTATTGGTGAGGGATATGGATGCTATATTTGATATCAAACAAACCCTTTTTCTCTGCTTCTATCCACAACAATTTCTATAAAGACCTCCTACTTCTCAATTGTCTATTATAGGCTATCAATTTTAGGCAGAATTCTTATGCAAGTGGATGGAAAACAAGGAAGGAGGATGTCACTTACTTCTTTGCAAAATAGATATGTATGTGCATGAGGGTTTGGAGACAATTTTGGGTCACTATGGCTCCCTTTCACCCTTCAATTCCTCCTGTAGCTCCTTCTCGACCCTCCTGTAGTATTTTAGACCTTTCTGTAGCTTCCTCTTGTAGCACCTACAGATAGGGTTCGCCTTGACAAGAAATCTGCAACCACATTCTCCTTCCCTAGTTTATCAACAATAGTCAAATCAAATTGTTGTAATGATAACAACCATCTAATTATCCTATCATTGACATCAGTTTTGCTCATTAAATACTTAATGGTTGCATGATCAGTGTGAGCCAAAGTTTGATAACCAATGATATAATTCCTAAACTTGTTTAGAGAATGTACTACAGCTAAGAGTTCTTTTTCAATGACAATATAGTTCAACTCAGCTTTAGACAGATTCTTACTAATTAAATAGATAACATAAGGCAATTTGTCTTCCACTTGTCCTAAGGAAACCCCGACAACTTTTTCTTAGGCATCTGTGTGTATATAGAAAGATAATGCCCAATTGGGGCCCCTAAGGATGGGTGAAATGGTCATCTTTTCTTTTAGTATTCCAAAGGATTCTTGATAGTTTATTTTCAAACACAAATCTAAATCTTTAGCCAGCAAACCAAACAAGGGTGAAGCTAGTTTTCTAAAATATTTAATGAGCCTTCTATAATACCAAGCTAATCCAAGGAAAATCCTAACATATCTTTGATTTTGAGTGATAGGGACCCTTTTGATGATGGAAATCTTATTTGGGTCAACCTATATTCCCTCCTTGGATATAGAATGACCAAAGATAGTCCCTACATTCATCCAAAATTCACATTTCTCAGGGCTTAATGAGAGATTCATTTCAATACATTTCTTTAAGACTTTGGACAGATTGGAGAGAGCTTCATGGAAGTCACATCCATAAGGAGTGAAATCATCTATGTATATCTCAACTGAGTCATGAAAAAGTTCAGAAAAATACTCTGAACTACCCCTTGAAAAGTAGCAGGGCCATCACATAGACCAAATGGAAGAACTCTATAGGAGAATATACCTCAAGGACATGTAAATGTCGTCTTATCTTGGTCTTCAGGACTGCTCTAGATTTGGTTGTATCCACTAAATGCATCCAGGAAGGAGAAGAATTTATTTCCTACAAGTCCATCTAGGAATTGGTCAATTAAGGGAAAAGGAAAATGGTCCTTCTTTTTAGCCTTGTTAAGTCATCAGTAATCAACATAAATTCTCCACTTCCTATTCTTTTTGGGAACTAAAACAAGAGGTGACACCCACTCACTATCTAAGATGGGGTATATGAACCCTGCATCCAATAGCCTTTGTAATTCTTCTTTCACAATGTCCTTAAGGGTTGGGTTCATCCTTCTCTAGGGCTAGAACACAAGCTTTCATCCCTCTTTGATGTAAATATGATGAGTACAAACTAAGGGATGCACACTTTTAATTTCCTTATAATCCCAAGAAAAAGCAAATAGGAGTTTCCTCAGTACATTACACAATTGTTCTTCTTGTTTTTCTGAGAGAGGGGTTGATATTTAAAGTTTTGGATGGGCCAAACTTTACAATCTTGACATGTTTTGTACTTGAATAAATAGAGAACAAGTTATTCCAAGGAATAATCCCATATTCTTTCATCAAATCATCAATTAGTATGAGAGTGGGAGTTTGATTTTGAAGGATATGGTCAATAAGGTAATCTTCATCAAGTTGTCTTTGTCCTATAACAGTATCTAGAGTGCATAATGGGTAGAGGGTTGTATGATAAAATTCATCCTCTTCCCCATCCTCTTACCATATGGGTAAATAATGTCCAATAGAAGGTTGAGTAGGAGGATACAACACAAGCTGTTTGGATAAATTTTCATTCTTGATAGTCATGTTCCCATCCCTACAACTAATGTAGACATCAACACTGGCCAACCAAGGTCTTACTAAGATGAGAGGATAGCCATTAAACTTGGTTTTGGGATGGAGGACCAAGAAAGCAATTGATCTCGGTGGATATTGGTGGCCACATGCCAATTCCACTTGGACACCCACCATTTTTTCTTTCAATTTTTTAGTTTCCTTATTTGTAGCACAATTTACTATTTTTGGCAGTTTTTCAGGTCCTGAACTTCCGGAGTCGTTTTGAGGCCCCAAACGACATTTTTTGGGAAAAATGGGAGCAACACGGGTCCATGAATTGATGTTTCTCATCCAAAATTTGTATTCCTCATATAGATATTTCTAACGAGGTATTGTGCGCATCAAACGGAGATCGTATGCCAAAGTTACGACCCCGGGAAGTTGATGTACCAATTTACCCAAAACAAGGCCCATAGTTTGGTGCTTCATCTCCTAGGGTTAGGGTTTTGGATGTTTGGGGTTTTCCATGGTTTCTCAACCATAAATAGGCCTTTGATCCTCATTGTAAGACAATTCAGAAGCATGTAGCCGCCACATCTCTTCTCAGAGATAAGTTACCATTGCCCTAGCTAGTTTATTTTCATTTATGTTTGTAAGCATATTTTAGTATTTCACATTAATGAAATGAAGTATTATTTCTATTGCATCTCTGTATTTATGGTTACATTTGTAATTTGTTGCATTCTTGTTTAAATTTGTATCATCGGTAGGTTACTCCCAGGAGTCAATGGAGACCATGAAATCCTCAATAATTCCCTCAGGAGCTACTGTGGATATGTCTGTAAGTTGTAGCAATGTGGTGATATTTCTCAAAGCCCCTTGGAGATTGAGCTTCAACATGGTTTCCCTATTCATCACATTGATTGCAGCCCCAAGATCAATCAAGGTATTAGGGACCATAATGCCATCAATGTGCACATCCACTACTGGGCTACCAGGGTCTGGTATTTTGGGAATATCACCCTCCCAAGCATCATATCAGATAGTTGTCCAACAACATTGATGGTGGGGGTATTTATTTTTCTTCTACCAAGCCTTTTGAAACATTTTTCTTTAATAAGCCTATTGAATATGGGAACATATTTAATGGACTGGAGAAGGGGTATCTTAATACACAAATTCTTCAATTCTCCCAAAATTTCAACCTCTTATAGGGTGTGTTAGTTAGGGTGGATCAACCTTTCAGGATAGGGAGGTGCATTGACTTGAGGGGCACTCCCTCCATTCTCTTTTTCGATCTCTTCAAGTTAATAAGGTGGGTGATTATTTTGGATCAGGCTCCAAGAATGAAGGTTGAGTTCTTGGATTTCCACAGCACAAGCAAGATAGGATGTTCCCCACTGTAGACATGTTGTGCCTACTTATTGTTCGGGTTTAGATTAGGTTAAGTGAGAATTTTAGGTTGCTTAGGTGGATTAGGGTGAGTTATATTTGGTTGAGTTTAGGGTGGAGGTAGTAAAGCAAGAGGTTAGTTTATTTGAGGCCTCCACCCTATTGAGGGGTTGCCCCATTAGGAAGATTGGGGTGGATATGGCTAAAAAGGATGGTTGACAGGCTGAGGAGGATATGGAGGAGCATAAGTCCAAGGATGAGGTGTGGACCATGATGGATGAGTGTAAGGGTACCAAGGCTACAAAGGTGCATTCTGATTTGGATTGTAGTGAGGATAATATGCACCTTGATATGGACGAGGTCTTGGGGGTCTCATTTGGTTAATGAAGCACAGTTGTTCTGACCCACTCTCTACTCTGTTTTTGTATACAACCTTTAGGCTTGGCTGAGAGGGACATTTATATATTTCATGATTCTCTTCACATACTAGGTGTAATTCTATGACATTTAGTGCGCATTGATTCTTAGGATGTTTTTTGATACATCTAGGGCATAAAATAGCTAGTGCCCTTTCTACTTCCTCTTGTTTCATTTTGATTCACATAGTATCCATTTTCAAAGCAAAGGTCTGAAACATTTCGCTCTTGAAATCCTCCAACATATTCCCTATTTCATGCTTGATGGATGTTGTGGAGGGAGAGGAACTGACAAAGTTTTGGCTAGACCTACCCTTCTACCTAATGGCCCTAGAATAATTCTTGAATATAGTTTTGATGTCATCATAAGGAAATTGGTAGATATCTCCTCTAGATATCATGTTGATGGTTTCCATTACATCTTCCTTGCTCCCTCAGAGAAGAACTATTTGAGTGACTCACCATCAAGGGTACAGTTGGCCCTTTTATAATTGAGTTAAAACCTTTCCTCATAGTATTCCAAAGACTCATCAAGTCCAAGGGTCATCTTAAACATTTCCACCTTTTTTTATTTGGACCTATGGTAACCCATTATTTATCATTGAAGGTTTGTTTCATTTGGGCCCAAGTAGTGATGATGCCTCTAGGTAGACTCATAAACTAACACAAGATTGCATCTTTGAGGGTAGAAGGAAACAGCTTCAATTTCTTCTCATCAGAGGTATACTCATAGGTCCTATAGATAATAAAAAACTCAAACATGAAGTTGTCAGGATCTTCAGAGGTTATGCCATAGAAATTTGGAAGGGCAACAACATTTATATTTTTCATTCTAGCCTCTCCATTTGTTTCTTTGATAAGGAAGAGATCATTGGTTTTGTTTTCAACCATAGTTTTGGTAGGTGATATGGGTTCTTCTTCTTCCCCAAAAGGTTCTTCAAAAATTCTAGGTTGCTCACCTAGAGGTTCTTCTAACTCTCGTGTAGCTAGAGAGGGAATTTTACAGTCACCAAAGAAGAATGAAGGTTGACTACTTGAGGGTGTGGGGGTTTTTAGTAAGGAATTTCCTTAGTTATCCCTACTCCTACTAGGCATGAAAGAATTTTTTTTTCGAATTTTTCACTTTTTCAAAGCAATATGACTATTGCAAAAAAGAAAAACAATGCTCAAGCATAAACAACACCTACTTAGACACCTCCTCGACAATAGTGCCTAAAAGTGGTGAGCCACGGTATTGTACCAAGAGTGTTACAAGTCCTAGGGGCTCCTCAACTCAAATTATTAACCCAAGGGTTCGTATAAACTTACAAGTGACAATGCTATATTCACAATAGGTTAGGTTCTACTCATGCCACCCTCCATCATAACATCATATCAAGGTGTTTAGAGACCATTCCTCCAACTCAACTATAGTGAGAGCACAATTGAAAATTTATTCCTAACTATGAAAATGAAAATTCCATTTGTTCAACTTGTAGCTGCTAATTAGAATTACATGAAAGAGAAAGGGCTAATCTACCTACAGAATTAAAGCTACTCTATATTTCATAATTCATCAGATCAATAACCTATTTTCATGTATCATTTATCTACTTCACATTTGCTAAAAATCGGAAATCTAACTTGTATCATGCTTGTGAATGAAAAACATTAATTCTACTATGTTTTGCAGTGAAGAAAAGAGGTGGTTGGAGTGGTATAGGAGCTTCTCTTGTTCATCAAATCACAAGTTGGGGTCATTCTTCATGTTTACTAAGCTAAGGTTGAAGTGGGGAGAAAAATAAGTGGAGGAAAATGGTGCTACAAGCTGGCCACAGGTGCTGCTACAGGAGGTCCTATATTGCTACAGGAGGACCTGTATTGCTACAGGAGGGGCTCCGAGAGCCTTTTTAGGGTGTAGATGATGTCTTGAAAACATGAAGAGGTGGATGAAGTTCAGAGGTATTGAATGAAGGTTGGGGAAGCCTCTTAGCCAACCCAGTACCTCTCGTAGGTTTGTCTTACACCAATATGAATTCCCACGATGCCCTTAATTGTCTAAATAGAGTGACTATGGAAATAGAGTTTTGGGAGTGGAATTGAAGGGTAGAAGGATAATATGGAGAATTCCAAGTGGATATGAAAGAGGTACCCTCCCCTATAGATCAACACAACCCTGCAACTAACCACATGCATGCATCAATTGATCATTAACACAGTGATAGAAACTATGATGGAAAAGATGAGTTGAATTTGAATAACATCTATTGTATGCCACAACACTATTCTGATCACTGAACTAACTCATAAGTTGTATAAAGTAAATATGAAGATGGAAAACTAACATCTATTTATTTACAAGAAATCATAAACAAAATATTTTCAGACTAAGATTGTAAATCCTTCCAACCATTCTCCCACAAGAGAGGTGATAGGGAACACTGCAATCACAAGTTTTTATAGGTTAAAATCTACTACAATAAAAGAAAGACTCGAAATACTCTAAACTAAGAACAAGACAAAAATACATAAGAGGGACCAAATCCTCTAGGTTGGGCCCAATCCAAAGGGTTTCAGCCCTCTAAAACTAGCTCAGATGCAGCTTAATAACCAACTTCTCATTATCAGAAAATAGTAGTCTCATACATCACATGAAAGTTAACAATGAAAATGTCAAGTCCTAGAATCAATAGCTACTCCTAGTTGAATCCAAAAATTTGAATCCTAATGAGCCTTTTGATAGGCCTCTAAATTATACATAAATTAAGGCCCATGCCTCTGAATTAAACATAAATTAAGCCTCATCTAACTATCCTTCAACACATTAAACCTCTCTTTTTGCATTAGATAATGTATTTTTAACTTTAATATATTCATTATGAAGGCTTATGAATAATTACATATTTGTGCCTAATATTATTTATTTTCGTGGAATATTATGAGAATATTGGGCAGATTATGAATATTTAGAGGAGGAGATAATTTAGGGACTTGCTCCCTACTACAGGAGGATCAATATTAAATAATAAATCAACAAGATATTATGGAATATGACACATATTGTGTTACTCCAATGATTGAGAAAATCTAGGAATGTGTTCCCTACCATTTAATGCAGATTCCTAGTATTGGGAACCAGGTTCACTAATCAAGGGATTTTCGTGGGGAAAGTTTGCTCCTTTCATGGGGAATGATTCCTAATCATTTTGTATAAGTACCAGGTAAAATTTTCCTCTAGGCATATATTTTTATTAGTCCTCCTATGGAGAGAACTTGTATTTTTGCAGCTTCATTGTATTTTCTTGCAGGGATATAATTGTATTGATGAAAATAATGAATATTGGTGTCATGTTCAGCTTCTAAATCTTGTTCTCCTCCATAGGTATCTAAGTTTTCTCGGGCTTTGTTGAAATATGGCAACAAGAATATTCCATTTAATTTGTCCTTGAATTAAAATGTGAATTAAAATCGAATTTAGTCTTAACAGCTACTTGGAAATAATTAATTAGTTTATTTTAAATTAATTAGTTAGAGAAATTCAAGTTGGTAGTCTTTCTGAAGTCATGCAAGAGTTATCCCTTAAATTAAGGAGATAAGATTGAGTTATATTTGAGTTCTAATTAGTTAACTTAGTTTACTGAGTTAAGTCCAGTTAAATTAGTTCCAAACTGTTTGAGGAACTAATAGTGAGTTAACAGTTAGTTGATGCATTAATGCACTCAACTAGTGCTACTCCAGTTAACTGAAGATTCCCTCATCAAAAACTCATGCATGTCTATTCTGAGAAAGACCCAGTTTAGATTAATGTTCATGGACAGTGTACTATTAGTTGCATGTGTTTTCTCATGGAGAAAACGCATGCATGCAGTCAAGAATTTATCCTTGAGGATTGCACAGTTTTGGAAGACTAATCATCCACAAGGAACTAGGAGCTTGGAGGGCAGAGAGGAAGGCTAGAGAGAAGCCAATATTGCCTATGAGCATCTGTGAGGATTTTACTGAGAGTTGGCTAGCTATAATAGCTAAGGCTTTGTATAACTCCTATGTATTTTCACCATGTATGATAATACAATAGTGTGGGGTTTTTATGTGAGGATGTCCCCAAAGTATTTTCATGTGTATTGTGCCATTGATTCTTCTTCTTCTAGTTATATTGTTCAGCTCGATCTTTAAGCTTCCGCAAATTGATAGTAGAAGTAGGTTATAGTATTATGCTTTGATTTATATTGCATTATCAGGTTAACCTACCACCAGATTTTCTACATGGTATCAAAGCTATGACCAGTATACTAAGAAGATAATTCTAAGTTTGAAGTTTGGGGTTGCAGGTGCAAATCGAATTCATATCATACTTCAAGGTTGGCCAATGG
This sequence comes from Pinus taeda, assembly GCA_000404065.3. Taxonomy (NCBI): domain Eukaryota; kingdom Viridiplantae; phylum Streptophyta; class Pinopsida; order Pinales; family Pinaceae; genus Pinus; species Pinus taeda. Next base: position 81,162 of record APFE030937192.1, on the reverse strand, counting down.
CATTCTATGGCTTGAGACTCGAGTATGCCTTGGAAGGTAGCTCGAATTACATAGCATGGAAAGATAGAATGGAGGTTGTATTAGAAGACAATGGCTTGAAGGAATTCATTGATCAAGAAATCCAAAAGCTAGCTTTAACTAATGCACAAGAGTTCGCTAAGTGGAAAAAGTGTGTGGCGAAGGTGAGATGGATCATCCTTGAGGGAGTTCGAGACCATATTTTCTCGAGTCTCCATGGGAAGGATACTCCATTTTCAATGTGGAAGACATTGAAGGACCTCTACCAGAACAGTAGCAACCAGAGGAAATTGGCGCTTAAGGATAATCTTTGAAGAATTAAGATGGAGAAGGCTGATACTATTTCCACATATCCGAACAATCTCACCAACTACAAAGATGAGCTTGGCAGTGTGGGAATAACTACTGCCAATGATGATATGGTGAGTCTCACTCTCCTTAACCTTCCAAAGAGTTGGAATAGCTACTAGGACTTTGTGAATGGAAGGGAGAAACTACCAGATTGGGAACGACTATGGTCAGATCTTATGTAGGAGGAGATCAGAAGGAGCACACGAGATGGTTCTTCACCCAAGAATGATGATGAAGAAAATCTGGCCTTAGCAAGTAGGGCAAGGAAAGGGAAGGGGAAGGCTTCCCATTTCAAATTGAATTACTCTCATGGAGGGAAGAAGGGTGACATGTCTAAAGTAAGATGCTTTAATTGTCACAAGATGGGACATTATGCGACTAATTGCCCATCGAAGAAGTCCAAGAAGGGATCCTCAGAAGGATTGAAAGGTGAGGCACTAGCCTCTCAGTTCGAAATGGACTTTACCCTCATCACATGCATGGCGTCATCAATGATGGGTTGTGCCTGGTATCTTGACATTGGAGCCTCATTCCACATGACCGGTGATAAAAATTTATTCAGTGCCTTGGAGGATAAAGACCTCAAGATGCACATAGAAATGGGTGACAACGGAAGGTATAGTGTTTTAGAAGTGGGCACGGTTTCTTTTCAGAGGGAACATGGAGCTCCTCTCACATTTACAGATGTGATGTATGTGCCTGAACTGAAGAAGAACTTTGTATCAGTCATGATTTTGGAGGACAAAGGCTACGATGTTGTCTTTAGTAAAGGAAAGGTGTTCCTAAGACACATAGACACAGGTCAAAACAAGAGGATATGGATTCGAGTGAAGAATCTCTATAAACAAAAGATAGATGATTGTGCAGCATCGAGTACGAAAGTAGAATTGTTGCAAAGCCAAGACATTAGTGAGTTTTGGCACAGGCAGCTAGGCCATTTGCATCATGGGGCTTTGAAGATAATGTAACAAATATCTACAAGACTTCCCAAAGGTAAACTTGAGCAAGTTGACACATGCAAAGGTTGTACCTTAGGAAAGTACACCAAGTCTTCCTTTCATGATCGAGACAGTCAAGCAGAGGCTATCCTAGAGTGAGTTCATACTGATTTGTGTGGACCATTCTCAACGGCATCCACAGCAAAGCAAAGGTATTAAGTGATTTTCATAGATGACTATTCTCGTAAATGTTGGATTTATTTCATGCAGAAGAAGGATCAAACTTTCACAAAGTTTTGTGAGTTCAAAGCTTTGGTCGAGAAAGAGTTAGGGAAGAAGATCAAGGCCTTGAGAAGTGACAATAGTGGAGAATATGTCTCTCAAGAGTTTAAGGACTTCCGTGTAGTGGAAGGAATTAAACGAGAGTTGACGGTACCTCATAACCCACAATAGAATGGGGTGGCCGAGAGGAAGAATAGAACTATTGTAAGGGCAGCACAGGCAATGTTCCATGACCAAGGCCTACCACTTCACTTGTGGGCTAAGGCGTGCAACACAGCAGTCTATTTGTAGAATATAAGCCTGCATCACATACTTGGGATGAAGACACCAGAGGAAGCTTTCTCTGGTAAGAGACCAGATGTGGGTCACTTCAGGATCTTTGGATCATTGGTATATTTCCATGTGACAAAGGATGCACGAAAGAAGCTTGAGCCAATAGCAGAGTTGGGATATTTGTGGGGTACACTGATACACCTCATAACTATCAGGTGTACTTACCTACCAGTCGGAGGACAGTGTTTCACAGAGATCTCAAGTTTGATGAGCAGAAGGCCATGTGAGTTTTTCTTGAGAGGGAGCTCCAACTACGTGTTGTTGAGGAACTGTTGGTTCCTAAGGAGGAGAAGGCTCAGACTGACACGGAGAAACCACATGTAGAGGTTCCAGGAGTGGAGACATCCACTCAAGCAGAGTCTTCTAGATATGGACAGAAGCACACAAGAGAAGCTAAGAGATTGTTGGAGGATGCGAGAGAGAATGTGGGAGCACCATCTTCTCAACACAGACAGAGGAGGTCACCTGAGAGGTACACTGGATACATGGCCCTTACTGGAGAATGTGTTGAGACCGAGCCATCTTCCTTTGAGGAAGCATTGCAACAACCGATTTGGGTTGATGTTATGATGGAGGAGTATGACTCCATAGTTTGTAACAATGTTTGTGATGTGGTTCTGAGACTGGAGAACAAGTCAGTTGTGAGTTCCCATTAGCCTTACAAGGTAAAGCAAGCTGTTGATGGTAGTGTGGAGAAGCATAAGGCAATATTTGTTGCCCGTGGCTTTTCACAAGTCGAGGGGATTGACTATGACGAGAATTTTGCTCCTGTCGCAAGTTACTCATCTATCAGATCTATGTTGGCACTATCAAGACAGATGGGTTGGAAGATCCATCAGATGGATGTGAAGACTGCATTCCTCAATGGCTAGATTATGGAAGAGGTGTACATATAGTAGCCGGAAGGTTTTGAGACCTTTGATTGTGAGTCGCATGTGTGCCGACTCAAGAGAGTGTTGTACGAGTTAAAGCAAGCACCTCATGCTTGGTACACCAAGATATACAACTACTTCATCGGATGGGGCTTCACAAAGAGTGAAGTGGATGCGAACCTGTACCACATCGTGGTGAAAGTGTGACAAAAGGATGAGGAGTTGTTTGTGTGTCAGGGCAAGTATGCCAACGAGATACTTAGGAGATTCCACATAGAGAAGTGCAAGCCCATGCAGACTCCTCTAGCTGGTAACTAGAGGAAGGAGGTTGCTACTTCAAGAGAAGTGGTAGAGGCTACTGTGTACAGGCAACTTTTGGGTTCATTGATGTACTTAGTGAACACACAACCAGATTTGTGCTATGTGGTGAAACAGTTGAGTCAAGCAATGGTTCAACCTACCAAGATGTTTTGGAAGGTAGCAAAGCATGTATTGAGATACCTCAGAGGCACATCTCAGTATGGATTATGGTACAGACGGACAGAGGGAGTGAAGCTACAGGGCTTCACTGATGCAGATTGGGTAGGCGTCCATCAGATCGGAAGAGCACATCAGGAGGGATTTTCAACCTTGGGTCAGCGGTAGTTTCTTGGTACAATAGGAAATAGAGGTCGGTTGCACTCAGCTTGGTAGAGCAAGAATACATGTTTTCAAGTCAAGTAGCATGAGAGGCCATCTGGATGCGGAAAAAACTATTTGGTTTGTTTGATCAGAGGATGGATCCAACTGTGATCTATTGTGATAATCAGAGTTGTATCAAACTCTCTAAGAATCCAGTATTTCATGATAGGTCCAAGCACATCGACATCTGGTATCATCATCTCAGAACTGTGTAGCAAGGAGGATCATGTTCCTGCAGTATATTTCGATAGAGGAGCAAGATACTAACATTTGTCAATGTGTAAATTCGAGTTCCATAGAGACAGGATTAGGGTAGCAGATAATCCCTTTCTTGTTGAGAGGGATTGTTGAAATATGGCAACAAGAATATTCCAATTTAATTTGTCCTTGAATTAAATTGTGAATTAAAATTGAATTTAGTCTTAACAACTACTTGGAAATAATTAATTAATTTATTTTAAATTAATTAGTTGGAGAAATTCAAGTTATAAGTCTTTCTGAAGTCATGCAAGAGTTACCCCTTAAATTAAGGAGATAAGATTGAGTTATATTTGATTTATAATTAGTTAACTCAGTTTACTGAGTTAAGTCCAGTTGAATTAGTTCCAAACTATTTGAGGAACTAATAGTGAGTTAACAGTCAGTTGATGCATTAATGCACTCAACTAGTGCTACTCCAGTTAACTGAAGATTCCCTCATAAAAAACTCAATGATGTCTATTCTGAGAAAGACCCAATTGAGATTAATGTTCAAGGACAGTGTACTATCAATTGCATGTGTTTTCTCATGGAGAAAACTCATGCGTGCAATCAAGGATTTATCCTTGAGGATTGTGCAGTTTTGGAAGGCTAATCATCCACAAGGAGCAGCGCAAGGAAATAGGATCTTGGAGGGCAGAGAGGGAGGCTGGAGAGAAGCCAAGATTTCCTGTGCGTATTTGTGAGGATTGTACTGAGAGCTGCCTCGCTGTGAAAGCTAAGGCTTTGTATAATTCCTATGTATTTCCACCATGTATGATAATACAATAGTGTGGGGTTTTTATTTGAGAATTTCCCCAAAGTATTTTCATGTGTATTGTGCCATTGATTCTTCATCTTTTGGTTATATTGTTCAGCTCGATCTTTAAGCTTCTGAAAACTGATAGTAGAAGTAGGTTATAGTATTATGCTTTGATTTATATTGCATTATCAGGTTAACCTACCATCAGATTTTCTACAAGCTTGGCCATCCCAGGAGCCTCAGAGCCCTTTTGTATCATTTTCTTTCCTTCTTTTCACTTCTTATTCACATGCATCTCTTGTTTTTATTTCTTTCTATTTCTGCATTTAGTATTAATGTTTTCTTGTTGTAGGATTGGGCTAGGTAGTTGATGTAAGTTATTTTGTAGGATCACAATCATAATTTCATCCTTGGAAAATATTTGGAAGGTCATATTATTCATTGATCTTCTTGGATTAGTCTTCTTATTCTCAAATCTAAATTTCTAGAACTCCTTTGTAGCAAAGAACAGTAAATTTATGCTATTTTTTAGAGCATGCTAAAGAGCTTCAATTGAGTTGCTTCCACTTGAATTAGAACACAAAAACATTCTATTTAATAAAAAAATTGCCCCATTGCATTTGCAATTAATTAGGTTAGGCATTTGATAGATTTATTAGCTCACTAGTTCTCGAATTTCTTATTTTTAGACTAGTAATTATAAATTTTTCCCATGTATAGAGGAATTTGTGGATAGATGCAGGAAATAATGTGTGTTCTTGCAGGAGATTCTACATTGCAGGGAGACCTCATCTTGCCTCATCCACCCATGTCGCCAAAATCCACTAATGTCTCAATCCGAATTCTTGTTTTATAACCAAAAATTGCCATTTCCATTGAGAAAATCTACCCATTTGAAGCCCTTGCTTGAGTTATAGGTAGTGGCCACCACCTCCATGCCTTATTCTTCCATTATCCACCTTTCCCAAGCTCCATTCCACCTTCTAGACCTTTTCCTGAGCTCTCGGCCTGATTTTTGTAATCAAACACAGGATCCTATAGACATCATGTAGGAACTAGTACTTCCTGTAGACATCCTAGAGGAAACCTGTAGTGACCTATTTGAGCTTGAATTGAGAAAAATCATCACTAAAAGCTAGGATTAGGCCCCTATTTTCCCTCCAAGCCATCTGAACCATTATACTCCTTTTCCTCCACACCTGTCTCCCCTGCCAAAGAACCAAGCAAGATTAGCATTTACATTTTTCAAGTAAAAAGCTAAAAAGGAAAAAGTTATTTTATATGTATTCATGCACATAGCAGCTAGCACTCTCTAGATCAGATTCCATGCTCAATTAGTTTAAATCATCACATGTGATAAATAGGGTTAAGTTAGGTTTCTTTTACATTTAGTTCATGATCCATATGCAATTAAAATATGTTTCTTTTTGTGCACTTTATTTCTTGCAATAGGTTAGAGTTTCTATTTCGAGCAGTTCATTTTCTACAATTAGTTTAGGATTTGATTTCAGTACATGCACTCCATTACATCATGACAGCAAAGAAATGATACATTGTATGTTGCACATATAATGTCGATACCTCTTAAGTTTGTATGAACCCCGGGTTGATAATTAAAGTTGATAGCCTTGGGAGTTGCATCATTCTTGTTGCAATACTGAGGCTCATCACTTTTTGGCGCCGTTGCCGAGGAGGCGTCAAAGTATGAATTGTTTTCACTTTTTGCAAAAACAAAAAAAATATTTGCATTAGGCATATTTCATTTCAAAAATAGAAGAGTTCATTGCATTAGTGTTTCATCCAATCATAAAAAACAAAAAAAAACGCCAACACCTACCCACCCCCCCGTTTGATCACGTGGTGCAGTAAGAGCCACATCACCATTCACTTTTGCAGGTAGAAGAAGAAGATGGCAAATAATTTAGAATAAATGGATGGATATCATGATAATGAGGAAGATCCTCTCGAATTTCTCATTCAAGACACTAATGGTAGTGTGCACATGAAGAACATCCCTCCTTATTTTCTTCCAAAATTTCATGGTCTAAGGTCAGAGGATCTAGAAACCTTTCTCTTTGAATTTGAAATTATTTGTATATCTTATGGTTACTTATTAAAAACTCAAAAATTGAGATTATTTCCAGCAACATTGAAGGATAGAGCTCTTAAATGGTTCATGAGTTTAGGGACTAATTCAATAAGATCATGGAATGATATATAAAAGATATTTCTAGAAAATATAAATATCATGATCTGAAAGAAGAAATATTTAGAATGAATCAAAAAGAAGATGAGAGTCTAGATGATCTAATAGAAAGGTTCATGTATAATGTTAAGAGGGCAAAACTACATCATTTAGGATCTGACACACTAGAAACCCTCTTACTTAGAACAATTAGGGATGAATGGACTGATCTCCTTGATCTCATGAGTAGAGGTGATATATACCAATTATCATTTGATGAAATTTGTGAAACATGCAAACACATATCAAGAGGAAGGGCAAGAGTAAGTCAATCAGCATCAAGATCGGTAAGTCAAGCTAAACTTGGAAATTTGTTTCATGACTTTAAAATATAAATTCTTAGCAATCTAACCAAAGAAGTAAAAATGTTAAGAATACAAAATGAGAAAAAAAGAAATATTGATATTTGTGTTGCCCATGCAGAATCACATGATATTAAATGTTGCTCCTCATTACCAAGGTTGAAGGAAGTTCACAAAGAAGACAATGGAGCAAGTCAATTTCCAATGCGGCTATGTTATATAGCTCCAAGAGGGCCATGGCAGCCTATTCAACCTGATATGATACAAGAGCCTAATTCACAATTTCAAGCTTATGCACATCCATCTCAAAGTAATTGGAGCTAGCCCTTTCCTTCGCAACATTAGCCATCTCAACCCCAAAACCAATCTTGGCAAGGAACTTATGGGAGCCATCCACAATATCCTCAGTATTTTCCTCAATGTCCTCCATACCCAACTCCATGTTATCCTTACCATTCACCTCCACCACAACCACAACCCCAACCCCGTCCATCTCAAATATACACTCCCACTCATCTACCTGTACCGCCATTTCCAAACCCTCACATTGAAGTAGCTCAGCCCACTTACAATGCTGAGGTACAACACTTCCAAATATCTCCTCTCGATCTCAATGGTATTCATCTCAGCTCAGGAAGAACATTACAAAAAAATAATTATCTTGATTCCATTGAAGAACAACATGCAAAAAAATAAGATTCAAAAGAGAAGATCAAAGAACCATGGGTTGCAATTGATGAAGAGCGGACATCAAAATTAGAGATTGAGAAAGCTCCCTCATTATTACCATCAAATTCTCCATTTATTCAAGAGAAAAATCAGCAAAAATAAGAAGATTTGAAGGTCATGGTAGAAGAAGACATGAAGAATGATCTAGATAAACAAGCAAACCAGGGGCATCAAAGTTATATTGAGGTTTGTTTCTAGAAAAACAACAAGGTGCAACAATACTCTCTTCTTCAATCATGCTTGATATCATCAAAGTCAAAACATTTGATCACTCAAATTCAGGTACATGTCAAAGCATACATTTCAAACCTACACATTTGTTTTTTAGTCATCTTGATGTGCACATGGCAACATTGGAAGTATTATTATACTTGAAAGTGATTTTGTTTTTCAAGGAGGGTAGTGTAAAAAAATAAAAATAAGATAAAAATAAAAATAAAAAATATCAAGAGAAAACCTCCTTTGAGGCACCTCAAATTGGCTCATTGATTGAAAACCTCCATGAGGCAGTTAATGGGTTGGGAAAAAATAAAAAAGAGGAAAAAATAAAAGATCCTAGGAGAAAACCTCCTTTGAGGCACCTAGGCAGACCTACTAGTTGAAAACCTCCTTGAGGCAACTAGTAGGCTTGGAAAAAAAATAAGAACAAAAATAATAAAAAAAATCTTTGTTCCATGTATCTCTCTAATGAATGCATGTACTCTCCAACATCTGCAAGCAACAAAAACAAGTTGGTACCAGAAGAAAAAAATTGGTCAAGCCTAGTCAAAACAAGTCAAATTTTGACTTTCTCCTCCTTTTCTCAAATGCTCCAACAAGGCCAAGGCCATGCCAATCCATCACCTTCATCTATTTCCATTATCCACCCATCATTCTCAAGCTCTTGCCATTCAGTTTGCTTGTTGTCTTGAATTAGTACAAGATCTCTACAAGAAACAGAAATACATAGAGCAGAATTTTTTTTTGCCATATCTTGCAAACCATGCATCCATTTGCCAAATTGTTTTAGGGGGAGATGCATATGGATGATGTAACATGCTCAAGAAATTTCAGCAAATTCCAGTGCACATTTTTCAAGAAATCAGCCTCCATCACCTACAGTCATTTTTCAATTTTCTCAATATTTGTGCATCTGTTTAAAGCATTGTTTCATGGGGAGATGCATATGGATGATAGTAACATTCCCAAGCAATTTCCGCCAATTCTAGTTCATGATTTCCAAGAAATCCTCTTCCATAACCTTCAGCTATTTTTAGTGTTTCTTGATATTCGTGCATCCATTGGCCAAGATTTTTTATGGAGAGGTGCATAATGATGATGGAAACATGTTCAGAAAATTTCAGGTGAATCCATTCTACCGTTTGGGAGATATGGACAAAACAAGTCTGCTACAAGAGGTTGTCCTAAATTACTACAGGATCTCTATAGGAAGTTTTGAATTACTACATGATCTCTACAGGACAGCTGAGAAGAAGCTACAAGAGGAAATATGATGGAGAAATGGGTCAAAAGGTCAGGTATTCTTTAGGGAAGGTTGATATAGGTCCCCCGACACCTGCACATCATCAAGAAGATAACCCATCAGCAAAATGAGATCAACAAAAAAAGAAAAAGGTAGTCAAGAAGATGTAAGAGTCATTAGCAGCACAGCAACATCAACTCAGCAGTAGCATGCATGTCTTTCCAACAACCATCAGGTAAGTACAGGTATGCAATGTTCTTGATCTCTTCTCTTAAGCATATTATAGTTAGAAATTTGTTTTCAATACATAAGAGATGAGCTTTTATAAGCTAAGGATGGGTCAACAGTCTCAGCCGCCTTTGACTAGTTAATTGCAACTCACTCCTTCACTCATGCAATGTTGAAAAGTCAAATTATGAAGGGTGATGATTTCGAGGAATGAGGACAGAAGTTAAAATAAGAAATTTTTGCAAAGGCCAAGTCACCACAAAACTCCAAGCCTTCCATCCACTTCATATTCACTGTCTATCCACCATTCATCCATCCCATTTCATAATTTCAAGAACAAACCCTACACTTTGTCTCACCCTAAAAATTTCTTAAAAAGAACAAATAGAGTATCCTCTCCATTTTCACAAACCTACATCATTTCTCATCACTTCGATACAGTTAGAAGACTCTAAAGGAAGAAGGAATGACTACTACAGGAAGGCATAATTCTACTACAAGAAAGAAGAAAAGAACAAATTATGCTAAAAACCAAAAAAAAAAAAGGCAGTGCCTAAGAGAGACTTAATCAAAAAAGAAAATTCCAAGGCCATTAGGCAATCATCTAGGCCACAAAATAAAAAATAAAAAATAAAAGAAGGCAAGATAATGGTCTCAAGAAATAATGATTTTGCACAAATATGTTTTTGGGCTTGTCCTTGCAGAACTTATAGCCAAGATTCTTAATGCATAAGAGAAATACCACAAGGGCCATGAATGAGGCATAATGAGGTCACTAAGTTGCTCAAAGGATGAGTAACACTTTCAGCCGGGGGTATGATGGGCCTCTAAATTAGACATAAATTAAGGCCCATGCCTCTGAATTAAACATAAATTAAGGCCCATCTAACTATCCTTCAACACATTAAACCTTTCTTTTTGCATTAGATAATGTATTTTTAATTTTAATATATTCATTAGGAAGGTTTATGAATAATTGCATATTTGTGCCTAATATTATTTATTTTTGTGGAATATTATGAGAATATTGGGCAGATTATGAAGATTTGGAGAGGAGATAATTTATGGACTTGCTCCCAACTACAGGAGGATCAATATTAAATAATAAATCAACAATATATTATGGGATTATGGCACAGATTGTGGAACTCCAATGATTGAGAAAATCGAGGAATGTGTTCCATGCCATTTAATGCAGATTCCTAGTATAGGGAACCAGATCCACTGATCAAGAGACTTTGGTGGGGAAATCTTGCTCCTTTCATGGGGAATGATTCCTAATCATTTTTTATAAGTACCAAGTCGAATTTTCCTCCAGGCATAGATTTTTATTAGTCTTCTTGTGGAGAGAACTTGTATTTTTGCAGCTCCATTGTATTTTCTTACAAGCATGTAATTGTATTGATGAAAATAATGAAGATTGGTGTCATGTTCAGCTTCTAAGTCTTGTTCTCATCTATAGGTATCTGTGTTTCCTTGGGCTTGGCCATCCAGGAGCCTCAGAGCCCTTTTGTATCATTTTCTTTCCCTCTTTTCACTTCTTATTCACATGCATCTCTTGTTTTTATTTCTTTCTATTTCTGCATTTAGTATTAATGATTTCTTGTTGTAGGATTGGGTTAAATGGTTGATGTAAGTTCTTTTTTAGGCTCACAAGCATCATTTAATCTTTGGAAAGGATTTTGAATTTCATAGTAATCATTGAGCTACTTGGATTAGTCTTCTTATTCCCAAATCTAGATTTCTGGAACTCCTTTATAGCAAAGAACAATAAATTTATGCTATTTTTTAGAGCATGCTAACGAGCTTCAATCGAGTTGGTTCCACTTGCATTAGAACAAAAAAACATTCTATTTAATAAAAAATTTACCCCATTGCATTTGCACTTGATTAGGTTAGGCATTTGATAGATTTAGTAGCTCACTAGTTCTCGAATTTTTTATTTTTAGACTAGTAATTTTCCATTATTTAATAAATCTTTCCCATGTATAGAGTAATTTGTGGATAGATGCAGACAATAATGTGTGTTGTTGCAAGATATTCTACATTGCAGGGAGACCTTATCTCGCCTCATCCACCCATTTCGCCAAAATCCACTAAAGTCTCAATCTGAATTCTTTTTTTATAAGCAAAAATTGTCATTTCCATTGAGCAAATCTACCCATCTTGAAGCCATTGCTTGAGTTTTGGGTAGTGTCCACCACCTCGATGTCATTTTTTTTTTTTTGCGTGTGGTTCATGACCACCCTTGGTCACTGGGTGGCTGCTACGTCCATGGTTGGAAGAATAGGCTGATCGGCGGGGATCAAAACTTTTGGCCATCAACAGACCTGACCCCAAGAGCTTACAGGAATTAACCCTGTGACCTCCCATCTGGTGAGGCCCCGACTTGACCGATTGAGGTAACTCTTGGGGCTCCCACCTCCATATCTTATTCTTCCATTATCCAGCTTTCCCAAGCTCCATTCAACCTTCTAGACCACTTCTTAATCTTTCTGTCTGCTTTTTGTAATAAGACAGTGATCCTATAAACATCATGTAGGAACTAGTACTTCATGTAGAAATACTATAAGAAAACCTGTAGTGGCCTGTTTTGAGCCTGAATTGAGAAAAATCATCACTAGAAGCTAGGATTAGGCCCCTACTTACCCTCCAAGCCATCTGAACCATTGTACTCCTTTTCCTCCACACCTGTCTCCCCTACCAAAGAACCAAGCAAGATTAGCATTTACATTTTTCAAGTAAAAGGATAAAAAGGAAAAAGTTATTTTATATTTATTTATGCACACAGTAGTTAGCACTCTCTATATCAAATTCCATGCTCAGTTCGTTTAAATCATCACATGTGATAAATAGGGTTAAGTTAGGTTTGTTTTACATTTAGTTCATCATCTTTGTGCAATTAAAATATGTTTCTTTCCTTGCACTTTATTTCTTGCAATAGGTTAGGGTTTCCATTTCGAGCAATTCATTTTTTGTAATTAGTTTAGGATTTGATTTCAGTACATGCACTCCATTACATCATGACAGCAAAAAAGGACACATTGTATGCTTCACATATAGTGTCGATACCTCTTAAGTTTGTACGAACCTGGGGTTGATAATTAAAGTCAGTAGCCTTGGGAGTTGCAACATTCTTGTTGCAATACCGAGGCTTGTCACCTTTCAACTTGTTTATTTATACAAAAGGGTAGTTGATAGCCGATCCCTTGAAAATAGAAGTGATTCCCTCCTTGATCTCAAAAATTGTGGATCTTGTCCTGCTTGATCTTCTCATGCACTTGGATTTACTCAGTTGTTAGTAAATTCGAGCTTCTGAGTGAGGATTTAGTGATCTCAAGTTTAGTTAGAGAGTTAAGGAGGTGTACAAGCCTCCCTGTATTCCCTCCTTGTTGTCTTCATCAAGCCCCTGCATAGTAAATGCCTCAAAACTGCTTTTTTTCCTGCAATTTAATCACATAAGGCCACATACTATGAAAAACACCTTTTACTCTTCTTACTAATCATATTATAACCAAAAAATGTGAATTGATGTGAGAAAAGGATAGTTTTAAGGCTAGAGGACAACATAATGAACTTCAAGATATACATATTGATGGGACTCATCAATCGCCACCATAGGTGGTGGCATCACCATATTTGTCTGCCCCTTCGATAGAGGGTCTCTACCAAATATTTTCAGTAGGATTTGTGCTAGTCTCTGATATTTTGCAAGAATATTGGGTAGAAACCCTAGCTTCAGGGGAAGCGGAGAATTTTTATTTTCTGGGGTTTCCTTTGTCTAAGACACTACTTGGAATCACTTCGGGCTTTATAGATGCAACTCTCTCAAGAACCAAGCTAATTGTGGTCACAATAATAGAGGGGTTTAATGGTGGAGGCAGTTCTTAAGAGAGATCCACGTACCAAAGTAGGTGAAACATCCTCCCTTCCAAAGACAAAGACCCATATGTGACATAAAGAAGAAAAAGGTTTGATGTACAAAGCTACAGAAATGAGAGGTAAATGTGGTTATTGGAGTGGACATTCAGTTTCATGAGGTCGAATAAAAGGTGGAGCTAGTTATTGTGGGAAGAGAAAGGGGAATGTGTTTCAAGGTCCAAACCATGAGAGAGTAGGTTTATTGGGAATGGGGAAACCATATGGACTCCTTGTTATTTGTCTCAAACTTGGCCAAAATGTTGGTTCATCTTTCTTTTCAACTCAATTCATAGTGTCTCCTAGGTTCTTGAAAGAAATTGGTCCATTGATTCTACCCTAGTTCTTTTGAAGAAATGGACATGTCTCTTTGATGCTAGTCAGAAAGGTTGGAAACCACACTAATTTTGGTTTGAATACGAAGCCTTCCTATCTAATTATGGTCTTGGGTGTTGGAAATGTAACTAGTGTCGATCTTCATAATGTAATTCAAATGTACCATTTATGTATTTATTATGTTCATCATTATTATTTTATTTTAGTCAAAGCATGTTCTTCATGCTTATAGATTCAATTGAGTCAAAAATAGTCAAAAAAAAGTTATTTTAAATCAACAATTATGTACTTGAGTTAAGTCCCATTTGGACTTTTGAAAGAAAAAGAAAAAAAAATTTGTCTTGACTCAAAAAAATGAAATTTTCAACCACAAGACCAATTCAGCCCTCCTTGGACAAGTCAGACCTATGGGAAGTTATTCGAACCTCGGATATGTATATATAGAAGTCAACTTGACCACTTTGGAGATCACTCACTCACTCATCATGCACATCAATTTTTGTGTAAGAAGAAGGAAAAAAAAAGTCAATGAAAGTCAAAGGGGAGAGAGAGAGAGAATATGAGTTATTTATGCCCTAATTATATCCACACATGTGATCTTTTTGTGATTTTTCAAAGGTTGTTACAGGGCCGAGAGAAAGAATATGAGTTATTTATGCCCTAATTTTATCCACACATGTGATCTTTTTGTGATTTTTCAAAGGTTGTTACAGGGCCGAAAATTTGACCATCCATTACAAGTCGAAAAATTCATAAATTTGACCATTTTCAGAGATTTGACCAACATTGACTATCGTTCACTTTGACTTGTTGGAGGTGACTTAAAGGAGGAATGATTTGGGTATTTGTGGAAATATCAGTCTCTATTCTTGGATATATGACTTTCATCTAATTCTATAAGAAGATGATTGTTTGAGTTTTCCCCCTTGTGTGGTTTTTCCCTGGCTTGGAGCTTAATTTTGTGTTCTTTATCTTTTTGTGATCTTTATGTTTTGGTAATTTCTTGATGAAGAGAACATAAATTTAATAAGAAGCCAACAAACATTCACAAGTAATTATCAAGTAAGAGAAATCAATCATTATCTACTAGCATCTTGGTTTCTCAATATTGGGCAACCTTCATGGATATTAGGAGCCGCTTGGGGATTTTCCTAGATGTGAACATGTTTTGTCAAACCACTAGCATCATGACTCTAGCACACATTTTGGTGAATATTAACTGTAAAGAAGGACTCATGGAAGAGTTGAGGCTTGGTTGAACTAAATATTCTCATCAGAAAATATTGGACTATGAAGGCATTCCCTTTAGGTGTATAAGATATCATGTAATAGGTCACATTGCAAAAGATTGCAAACTCCCTTTTCATGGTCACAAGGGTTAATGGAATTCCCTCATAAGCGAAGAATAAAATTTTTCTCGGGAAAAAGGATATGATGGAAAATACATCACCCACCAAGGTGGCTGAGGGTCTTATAGGACATTAAAGGGGGGTAGCTTCCCCACCTCCTATGAGCGCACGAGTTCAAGCTAAGTTTTTTGAGAGGCTATACATAGAAGCGGCAACGAAACACTGACAAGCCAATATCACCAAGGAGCTTTTGGTGTAACCATTAGACTACAATTATGGTACTACTTCTTCCCTCCTTGCTCTTTATTTTCTTTGGTCAATAATTTTTCTTTAGGTGAGAAATAGTTTGTTCTACTGGTTGTGACATCAGTGACCCTCTCATCCCCTCAAAGCCAAAGCCTACCTTTGTTTTGTCCTCAAAATAATGCTCTTAGAACAAATCATTTGACACCACCTCCACTTACAACCTTCATCCTCTAACTTTAATTCCCACTAATTTTGTGTTTCCTTGGGGTCTTGGATCTAACCCTACCCTTCCTAAAGCTAAAGGTCCAGGCAAGGAATTATTTTTCATCAAATTCTAGGTTAAATCTCGCATAAATGTGGTAGCTAGGAAACAACTCTCCATTATGGGGAACTTAGAGCAGTAAAGGCCCTAGGAGGATTTTCCTCATGACTATTCAATCCTTCAACTATCGATGCTTGGCCATCCTGTCAAAAGAATGGCCCTAAGGAGACTAGTTGAAACAAATCAACATGATATTCTCATCCTACAAGATACTCTTGGGGATGGGCCCTTTGTATCCAAAGTTTTGGAATATATATTTAATTCTTGGTGTTTTACTTTCTTGAATTTTCATGGATGATCGAGAAGTTTAGCTATTGGGTGGAATCCTTGAATCATAAATCCTCTTGGCACTGTTGGAATAAGAAATTACTAAGAGGGGGGGTGAATTAGTAATAGTGAGATTCTTAAATCTTTAAGTACTAACCTTTAATTCTCTGCACTACTGTTAGTTACTTGAGAGGGCATTCATACTACAACAATCATGAACAATAATATAATACATTCACATATGCACACAATTCATCAAATGAGTAGCACACACATATTGACGCATGCACTTTTACTTGGAAACCCAAAGGGAGAAAACCACCAAATTGTTTTTTATTATGATGTAATTTAAGCACCCACTTAATTACATCAAGTTGTTTGTGAGCACCCACTCACAAGAGGCCTCAACCCCCTTCAAGTAGCAAGCCACAACTTTCCAAGAGGCACCAACCTCTTAGGAATCTAGGCCACTACCTTCTCTAGCCAATGTTCTATTTTTATACAATTTCAAACTAAAAACAAAGGCATATACATATACACAGAAATATAAATATGGTTTACTACAATACCAACCCCTTGCTTTAGCTCTTTATTTGTCCTCTGAACTATGCTCTCTGCTACTCCACAAGCTCTGGTCATGGCCCTCTACAAGACTATATATCATTTAAACACTTGGCCTAGTCACCCTTTCATTTTCACTCTCACTGCTCTACACTCTTCAGCTCATAACAATTCTACACTCCCATGATTGCTCAACTGTACTCCTCAGTTTTGTTACTCTACTGAGCTTGAACGATGTTTTCTCTGTAGTCCTTCATGTTGTCTCTACTATCTGTGTACCTAATAGTGTGCTACAGCATGACATGCTATGATTTTGTTCCATCAGATTGCCTGCACTCTACAACCATATTCAGTTCTGGAGATGGGCTTGGTTCACTCAACCATCGCAGTCACATTGAATCGCTAACGAGATATTTAGGTGTCTCCCATACTAATAATGTGTTTTTAGTCATCCTACACACTCTAACAAGGCTTCCTATTCTTCCTAAATTCCCACATAGACCTGAGTATATTGAAGGCATGGCTCTCCTTCCTGCAGTAGTTGCACCACTATGTTAGAGCCCATAGATTTATAGATATAGCGTCCTAGAGGAATTATCTTCATTCATTTCCTCGTGGTGTGCAATAAATTTTCAAAGGAGATTTTATTTAGCTTAGAACTAACTTTATAGATTTCATTAATCAAATGGAACCAACTTATCTATGCACATTTACTATGAGTTGCTGACTCATACATCCTTGCTAAACTGCACACTAGAGCTGTCGACTAATCCATACATCTGGCACAATGCCAAGTATGACACATAGGTCAAAGTTATCAACTCATTGATTAATTATATGTCGCTTCATGAGTCAGATCCTAAAAGCCCTGTAACCTGTAACATTTCTAAAATATAGTTTCACAAGTTACAGGTTTTTGAGCTTCCGAGCACTAGCCCACCAAGGTGCATTTTATTTTATTTAGGCATGCACTCCTTTAAATGATTTCCCATAATATATTTTATTTATTCATAGCTTGAAGGCCCTTGGTCTTTGATAATTCCAAGAACCAAGTCTTGCCACTAAAGCTTGAAGATCCCTGCTCCCCGCAACCCCGACTCTCCTTTTTTTGAATTAACAATTAGTTACGGGGTTCCAACCCTCTGGGGCATGTTGCTAGTGATGTCATGTTGTTTTCATCCATTCCATGTGTCAAACCTATTATCAGTCCATGTTTCCACTATAAATGTCCCTTTCAGGTGCATGAACATGCCAAAATTTCTTGTCACATGTCCAATCATTATGTCATGCTGACGTCATCTCTGACCAATAATATGATGACACATGTCCTATTGGAGGAGAGAGAAAGGGACCCTCGATCCTTGGTTTTGTAAGTGATTTAATTTGTAAATGGTTCTATGCTCTGACCTATTGCCAAACTAATGCCTGAAGCCCTCAATCACTGTTCTTTTAAGAAATTCATTTAACAAAATGTTACAGGGTTCCGACCTTCCAGGATTTTGAGTTTCCGAGGAATTTATGTTACAGGTTCTATCAATTGACAGACTATCAACTATTGTCCTTTGTTGGCCCAAATCCTTACCATTCCCATCCATATTTCAAACAAACCTCTGGGGTTTCGGGGTTCCCGCTACCCCAATACACTACAATCCCGTAACACTTTTATAAATAAACCTCTGAGGTTCTAGGTCTTCTAATGTTTCAGACTCTACTACTAAGGGCTTCAAAGTCCCTACTTTGTTTGATCATAACTTTTAATCTAGAAGCCCATTTTTAGGATTCCTCATGTCGTTGGAAAGATATTTCTAGGAACTTTCCAACTATGTTACTTTTAGGAAGAACTAAGATGATCTCTTAAGATATAATCTCCTCCATAGTATGGGACTCCCTAGCCAGCATAGTCATCTTCTTAAGGCTTCTCCACTAAGCCTATTACAATGATTATTCTCTACAGAACATTATAGAGACCATGGGAAATGTCAACCACCACTACCTCTATTGTTAATTCCATTCCAGTTGACACCAATGTCAACATACCAAGTTTCACCAACCATTCAATCAATGTCAATTTTCAAACAGTATCCCCCTTTGGAATTTATGGAAACAAACTAAGCTCCCCCAAAGATTAGGCATGGTCTTCTTCGTCATTGTTCTTATCTTTAGCATCAGTAATATTCTCCCCCTTTTTCATCAATGCAAAAGGATTCTCCTAAAACTCCCCCTGGAACACTGTAGTCTACCCTTCAATTGATCCCACAAACTAAGTAGTTGCCAACACTCATTATAATTGAGTCGGTTGGGAGGAGGATTCACAACTCCTATCTAACGCTGAGGATGATCAAAGGGCTATCTTCCAAGTGGCTTAGCAAATATGTCTGCAAGTTGTTCTATAGTGACCACATACTCAAGTCAAGAAACGCTAACTGAAACCTATTCTCTTAGGAAATGGAGCTTGGTAGGAATGTTCTTGGTCTTTGAATGCATGACACGATTCTTAGAGATGTTGATGTAACTAGTGTTGTCACGCATGATTGGAATTGGATCAGTTAATCTATCTTAATTTCCTTCAAGTTATGCTTCATCTATAGAATTTGTGAGCAACAAGTGGCAAATACAACATACTTTGCTGAATTAGTTTATAAGGAAATGGAGTCTTATTTCTTGTTGACCCAGTACATTAAGCAGTTTCCCAAAAAGAATGTTGCACTAGAGATTCTCTTCTTTTCATCAATAATGCTTGTCCAATTAACATCAATATAGGCCCTCAATTTGAATTCTTTGCTCCTAGCACACCACATCCCATAATTAATTGTACCTTGCAGATATTTGAAGATCCTTTTGACAGTAAGGACATGACTTTCACAAGAGCTGGCTTGAAATCTAGCTACCAAGGTGACTTCTTTCATGATATATGGTCTAGATGTTGTGAGATATATAAATCTTCCTATCATCAATCTGTAGACATTTTTATTAACCGATGGTGTCTCATATTCCTTGCATAACTTACAACCTGTAACCATGGGGGTGTTAACCGGCTTGTAATCTTCCAGTCCAAATTCCTTCAGAGTTTCTTGTAGGTATTTGGATTGGGAGATAAATACCCCATCTATTGATTGAGAAATTTACAATCCTAAGAAAAAGGATGGTTCTCATGTCATGGACATATCAAACTATGTCTACATACAATTTGCAAATTGACATCCTAATTGCTCCAAATTGTTGCCAAAAATTATGTCCTCCACATACACTACCACAATCAATAGATGATCATCTTCAAATTTTATATACAAATTGTTGTCTACAGTGCCCCTATTAAATCCTTGTTGTTGAAGGTATTGATCTAGTCTTGCATATCAGGATCTAGGGGCCTGTTTGAATCCATATAAGGCCTTTTTTAGTTTACACACAAACCCTTCATCTTCGGTGAGCGTGAACCCCTCTCGTTGCTCAATATAAACTTATTCATCCAGATATCCATTAAAAAACATTGACTTCACATCCATCTGATATACTTTGATGTTCTTATGACTAGAAAATGTAAGAAACATTCTAATAGCTTCCAGTCTAGCTACTGGTACGAAGATTTCCTCAAAATTGATCCCCCCTACCTGGGCATACCCTTTGCAGAATAGTCGAGCCTTATTCCTGATTACTTGACCTTGCTCATTTAGCTTATTTTTTAAGAACCATTTTGTTCATATGATGTTTTTCTCTTTGGGTCTTGGAACAAGATCCCAAGTGTCATTCTTCTCAATTTGGTAAAGCTCTTTATTCATAACTCTCACCCAAGATTTTTCCTCACTTTCTTGACTGAGATTCTTAGGCTCAACCTGATATAGTAAAGCAAGATTTGCACAACTTGGACTGCCAAAAAATTTCCTCCTGGTCTGAACACCAAGTCTTTGAAATCTAAGAATTTGAATCTCGGGATGTTCTTTCCATACATACCTGGACAATGTTTTGGGCCTTATATTTGTGCTCTTTTCTACATCTTCATTATCTTACTCTATTTCTTCATGGTTTGAGGACTTGATGGCTGAAATCTCTTCTCCATCTGAGTTCATGTTTCCTTTGGAGGACTCAAGTTGTGGTGTTATTTCATCTACTACTACATCAATGAAGTCCTCAAACCCTCTTTGTCCTTTTTTTGTAGAAATTTTATCATTTACTTCGAGTAGAGTACCTGAGAAATACGCCCTCATCAATGCATGAACCAAACATTCCAAGAATTTTATCATTCCTTTTGATAAAGAATTTTCTCCCAAATACCTTCTAGTGTTTTACAAGTTCAGGACTTCCCTTCCACAACTCATAGGGAGTTTTATCACTATTAGGCCTGAGTTGTGTTCTGTTTGATAGGTATATTATTGCTTGTGTTGCTTCTCCCCAGAAGATGTGAGGTACATCTGCTCCATCCATCATACCTCTGGCCATCTCCTAGATTGTTTTTTTCTTTCTCTGTTACACATTATTTTATCATACCTCTTGTTCACTTCCCGTTCCATATCCCAAAGTGCCAAAATATTAACTACTATGCAGCATATCCATCATGATATACAAACCATAACTTCCATGAAGAATCAAAGGAAAACTGCCCTGAATCCATTCCGGAGAAGGTTGCCTAAAAAAATAATTTTTGGCATCAACGCATTTTTCTCCACTACTTTCCCATGCTAATGGTACGTTTCTTAGTTATACACTCGCGCTACGAGCACCGGTTTTCATAGGAAAACTTGCACTAAACCTCTTCTAGCAGGTTTTCCCCAACTGGAGGAGAAGCTTCGCTCACTAGAACCTTCAGGAACAGCGAGCTGGATATTAATTGTTGTTGATATGGTCGAGCTCTCTCATTTGGGCCTCTTGATCTTATCATTATGGGCTTTCTCCTTGATATTTGGACCTTCCTCCATTTTTTGTGCATCCCTAACTCCATCTCCCTTCCTATAAATTCACTCGCTTCCATCCCCAAATGGATGTTCATTGATTGTTGCATCCCTATGCTGAGATTATGCTTACATGCTACCCATTCTAGCTTGGAGAAGGAGTGCTTGAAGATTCTTTGCTTGGACTTGGACATCCATCAAAAGGAGGTCTCCAACATCAAGGCATAGGTTGTATGCTTCCATTTTTAGCTTATTAATATATACATTTGATGTTCACTTTCCATAATTGTGTAAATTTTTATGCTATTAGCTTAATTTTCCTTGATTTTTTAAGTAGTTTATGTTTGATGTATGCCATATATGCTCTTATATCTTGCATAGTACTTTGATCTTCCTTTGTAGGTACTCAGACGTGAATAACAACTAAGGAGCAAGGCCTGGAGCGAAATATTCAAATCCATCTCCTTCTCTTTGCATTTGTCAAGCATAAGATAGGAAAGTGTATGTTAGATTGTTTAGTTTGTTACTAGACCCACTCATTATGCTAGATGGGTCACCTTTGTCCATAGAGGGGATTTTCCTTCACAACAAAATGGTGACTTGTCGAGAAACTTGCTTTAGTAGCTATTCACATTGTTCAACGCTTTCGACACTACATTCTTTTATGAAAAACCATTGTGATTTTTTATTGCAACCCCATGACCTACGTTCTGACTCGTCAGTTGCTCAGAGGGAAATATTCTAAATGGATTATCATTCTTCAAGAATTTGATTTGGATTTTACTACATCCAAATCGAAGAAATCGTTGGTTTCGCTGAATTAATTTGTGATCTTCCCTCTGCAACCACATCTACAACTTTTGATGAGCTCATTCCTGACATGACTCTCTTTCTCATCAACACTCTTGACCCATGGTATGGGGATATTATTATTTATCTCCAGACCTAAAAAAAATTATCAGAGTTATCCAATTTGAACATCATTGCATTCGACATCAGTCCCAACCATATTGAATCATTGGATATTCTTTGTACTGTGTTGGTGTCGATTCTATCCTTCGTAGATGTTTGACACTCGAAGAAGCTGAGAAAGTCCTCAATGAATGCCATTGTGGGGCTTGTGGTGGTCACATGTCAGGGTATGCTACTGCTCATAAAATCCTTCGTGTCGGTTACTTCTAGCCTTCCATCTTTAAAGATTGCATTTTAGCAGTCTAAAAATGTCATGCCTACCAGATTTACAACCGTAAACAGCACGCCCCACCCACACCCCTACAACCAGTTGTTATTTTCGGTCCCTTTGCTAAATGGGGTATTGATTTCATAACATGTAATCCTCATTCGGTCAGGGGGCATGGTTATATCATTGTCGTCGTTGACTATTTCACTAAATGGGCCGAGATGATGCCTACATGTGAAGCTAACGGTAAAACTATTGCTCAATTTATTTTCTACCATGTCATAGCTCGATTTGGTATCCCTGAAGCCATCGTTACTAATCATGGATCTCATTTCTAAAATTACATGATGTCAAAGATTAATGCTCGGTTGGGTTTGCATCACAACAACTCAACTTCTTATTATCCACAGGTCAATGACTAAGTTCAGGCAGTCAACAAAGTCCTTGTCACTATGCTTCAATGCACCATTGGGATGCATAAATCGAATCGGAATCTTATGTTATTTTCATCTCTTTGTGATTAACGAACTACAACTAAGACTGCCATTAGATTTACACACTTTCAGCTGGTGTATGGTCTAGAGGTGACTCTTCCAATTGAGTGTGAAATTCCTTCATTGAAACTAGTCGTCAAATTACTCCCTGATACCTCACCTGAAGAGGAATGTTTACTTTACCTCAAAAGGCTTGATGAAACTTGTCGCTTCGCAGCATTAGTAATTAAAGCCCAGAAGAAATGAGTTAAAGCTCTATACAGTAGAATTGTTTATCCTCATGTTTTTGCTAAGGGTGACTTGATCTTGATTTATGACCAAGCCAATAACAAATTGGGGCTGAGAAATTCAAACCAATGTGGCATGGGCCTTACATTGTCAAATGAGTTTTACAAAAAGGTGCCTACGAGTTAGTGGACTATGAAGGAAATTTTTTGGCTGAGCCCCGAAACGGGCTTTACCTAAAGAAGTATTATGCGTGATTATCTATGTAAATACTTATGTACATTAGTGTGTTTTCATTAGTGCGCAGTGTGATTTTGGTATGTTAGTTTTATTTTGCAAACATTTTCCTCTACTTACCTCGTGCTATACTTGGTTTGCAGATGTCATCTAACCATTACGTTGGTTTTGCTAATGGTGATTTTCATAGTACATGGAATCTATCTTCTGTTGCATGGGAAATCTATGACCCTAATGGTGAGTTAGTGAATTTTCAAGGTATATGTTTAGGTCAGACGACTAATAACATTTCCGAATATAGTGCGATCATCGAACTTTTGTCATAAGCTATTACTCTTGGCATTAGAGATTTAATTGTAAAACTTGATTCACAACTCATTGTGCTACAACTTAATGAACAATATTTAGTTAGAAACCCTCAAACTTTGAGAATGTATTTGCGAGTTCGTTTATTGGAATGAGAATTTTATTTTATTTCTTATCATCACATTCCAAGACGCACGAACACAATAACAAATGCATTGGCTAATTATGTGTTAGATAGACATTTGTGAAACTTGTAAATCATAAAACATCACATATCATATATGGTAACGGGAAAACATATATATATATATATAATATAATATATATATATATATATATAATATATATATATATAATATATTATATAGTGAGTGTTTGCGACATCAAAATAACAAAATTTTTGTCCCAAGACATATGACTCCCAACAGCTGATGTAATCTAGCGGAAACCCCTACAGTGTGGCTCTGGTAGCGTAATGGCACCTCATCGATTGGGGCATACTCAAGAATCCCCCTGGTTAAAACTTCCAAGTTGTGTTCTACTTCGTCGATAGGATCTGCTCCCTACACATATGGAGGAACTCCCTCAATTTGGCATGCCACTCACTTGGCTATTAGAGAAATCCCTGAAGGTCTCTCTGGTCTGACATCTACAAAACATTATAATTCAAATATTGGTACACATATACAAAAAAAATTGACAAAAACTTCAAAAAATTTACAAATAGATTTTTACCTGAATTAGTCCAATATACCCCTCGAGGGAGTGGAATATTTGGATCTCCTCAAAAATATGTGCCTGCATAAGCCCAATAATCGACCACGATTAGTTGATGACATAGCCATCTAAAAAATGCTAGAGGGAATGATATTTTTTTACTACCTCCATATCGAGGCATCAACTCTCCCCAACTGAGTAATCGTGGATATTTGGGCATTGGTGGATCCACTTCCAACCTGTTGATGGTGTTGGACCCGCCAACATGTAAGGGGATCTCCCTGGTAAGAAGTCCTAATTATAACTCAGACCGTTTGGTGTAGGAGTCCCAACAGTGGGTCGTACGGTAATGCCTTGACTGTGATTTCGCACAGAGGAAAGTAAGATAACTCTGTTGGTAGCAAGGGTGTGACAGCTGTAGTGAGCCAAGGAAGGTGCATGAGAGGTTCTAACACATGGGGGTTGAGATGAGTGTGCCCCTTGGAAACTTGTAATAGTACACAACTTGGAAGGGAACACGAGCAAAGATGCATCACAACATGGAAGGCAAGTTAGAAAGCAATCCAAAGTGATGGTTAAACCAATAGCATATTTCAAAAAGATTCATACATACATACATAGATAGCTATACATGCATGTGTAAGAAAACCAATACATATATCATTTAGAGTAAACCAGATAGCATAGAATACAATACAACATATGCATGAAACGTGATGGCTCTTGTTATATTAAGAAGTGTAAGTTCCAGTCATACAAGACATCCATGTCCAACCACCAGTTCTGATAGCAGAACATTATAGCCACAACCACCTGCTCCTTCAAATAGATATACTAGCTCTACGTAATGGAGAAGCCAAGGCTCATTACAATACTATCCAATCTCTCTCCAAAATAGTCTTATCAAAAGCTTGGCTGACCAAAAGCCTTTATAATGAGTTATGAGGGACTATTTATAGCGAAGGGTGGGGTGACCCTTGACATTCCCCTTTGTGACAGTTGTTATAGACATATTTGGGCACTGCAACCCCAATCTCATATGTCCATAAACCAAGGGATTCTAAGCCCCTAAAATTGTTATTTCATACCCTAAAGGAACAAGGTCAGTTGATTACATCATCTCCCAGAAGTTCTCCATGAAAAACTACTCAGAACTGGTCAAAATTGGACCATACAGACTGCCCAGTGCTAAGGGTGCAATGCATCTCACCTACCACATGCAAAAAGTGCGATGCATACTGAAAATCCCTTCTGTAGGGTGCGATGAGCGAGAACAAACAAATGGCAGAGGTAGTTGGCTAGGTGGAAACCCAAAGAATCTTCTAGAAACTGCCCATTTGACACTTGCCTCTCTGAATTCGCCCAGGGATGAGTAAGATATCATGAAATCTCCAAGTGGAACCAACAATTATTAAAAAGATGACACTAATCAAAATCCCAGAAGCTGACTCACCCATCTACAAATATCTATATATGGATCCCTCATCCTAGAGATCCAAAGGCTGGAATTTTGTATTTTGTAAGGAAATGTTGTTGGTTTCTCTGTGCAACATCATATTGTTGCGTGATCTAAGCTTTTCATGAGGTGAAGAGGGCTTTCATGCTGGGAGGATGGCACTAGGTCAGACCAATGGGTTGTAATCCTCTCTTCTACTACTTCTATCAATAAATCTATTTGATTTTTCCTCCATATTCTTGTATATCTCTAAATCTTGTATTGATATATGCATTTGTATGGTTAATATACATCTGATCCTATATTGTTTATGGTTACATATATCTATGCTTTGATGGTATTATGCTTCTTTGACTCTACAAGTGTTCTTTGAAGCAGGACAAGTAAAGAAGGAATGGCAAAGCTCTGTCAAAGGAGGGAGGAAACAAGCAAGGAGCCAAGTGAAAGACTGAGGTTGGTACTCTCTGCTCCTCTCTCATCTATCTCTCATAAAAGAAAACACAAGTAACTTTAGTTTGTTTTTTTTTAAGATAGCTACCCATCTTAGTGGGACTAGCAGCTCTGAATGGACACTAGTTTTCCCAATAACAAAATGGCGACTCCGTTGGGGAGCGAATAGCTTGTTTGCTTGTTTATATGTGTTTTCTTTATAAACTACAGACGGGACCTGAAGTTAAGCCAGCTAGCCTTCAAACTACATTTGCTATGCAAGTGCAAAGTAGATCAACACTGCTTCAGTCAATCTCCAAGTTTGTTTATGAACTAAACAACTGGCTTGCAAACATCCTAAGTTCCTTGGTGGTAGCTCAAATAACCTCATTAGATCAGCCCCTGTACTTTGTGTTTATTGCCTATCATTAGCTCAGTCTAAATCTTTGAACTAAGCTACAAACTGTGAGCAAAAACCAAGCTCAATATCATCCCTGGAACATCGCATTGTCTCCCATTGGCAACCTGGATGCATAGCACCTCCCGTGTACTACAGGTGAGATGCATCCCTGTTTCCCTATGATACAGGTTCAATGATTAGGTGAAACTGTTTCTGCTTCTACATTTTGGTTTTCTCTTCATTGCCTTCAGCTTTATTCAGTAGTTTTGTTGTTTGTGATCAGTATATCATTGTTGAAACTCCCTTCCTTTGCATTATTCAGCCTCCATTGATAAAGAATTATGAATGTTTTTATGTATTTTTCGTCATTTACAGTTCTCCTTTGCAAAAAGTAGCTTAATCGAACTGTCGTCTTTTGATTTGAAAGTGTCACAAGTGTCATTTTCAGTTAAAGAAAAGAGTCTTCCTCTTTTTGATAGTCGATTACACTTTTTCCATTGTATTTGATTTGAATTAATAGTATTTCAAGTGTCGAAAGCAGTTTTCAATTCGAAATCACAAAGTGTCATCTTAGTCTTCCTTTTGTTTTTTGAAAAGAAAAATGTTACTATTGTCGCTTTGAAAGAAAATAGTTCAGATCTGTACTTAGCATTCTTTTTGTCATTCACACATTAAGAAAGCGAAAAACAAATACATGCATGTGCATTTGCATTTAGACTACGTGCGATAATTGATTTAGGACAGTGCATCTTAGTGTGTTCTCTCTGCTCTATGTTGAAAGAATCTTACTTCTCTTTCCTTAGTAGCTAGGATTTTCATTGCAAGAAAGAAAGTAAACGATTGTTTATCATGTTAGATTGCATATTAGGAATTGTATATCTACATCACGCGGTGAACCTTAAAGGCAAACTTCTTAAGAAAAATCAACTGTAAAATAAATTTCAATGAACATAAAAACGTTGTGGAACCTAACACACAAAATCTAGAAGTGTAGGCTAGAGACGTATTCCGACATCGTAAAGCTTGGTAACTATCGTTTTCATCGTAGGTTGGGTGATTCCTCCTCTTTGATACGACAAGTGCCAGTACGGACTTGTGCTCCCACTTACTGTCAAGTATATATTGGGAGACTGCAATAGGCTATATCCTTTATCCTTAGGAAGCCGTGTCTGTAGCCTTATCGATCGCAATGCACTGAACACAACATTCAGGAAGATTGACTGCTGTACCTTAAAAAGTATTCTGTAGTTTTGTGATTGGTTTGGTAATCCCTCTGTCTAGATTTCCAGAGTAGTCACTTTCGTTCCTTCTCAGATTCCTTAAAAGAAAAGGTCCATCTAAGCACTTGTCACTTCAGGCTCATTAAAAATTGAAGGCAACTAGAGTCATCTTTAGCTTTTTCTCAACTCTTAAAAATTGAAAAATCAAGTTGTATCAAAGCATCATAAAATTTATTTTAATCGGAATAACATCACTATTCCCTCATTGGTCTTAGGTTGAGAAAATGGAGTCCACCAATCAAGGATTTCCCCTTG